>OZ022577.1:21931391-22022371 GCA_963669155.1 Arbacia lixula | reverse complement strand
TTCAAAGTGCGTTCCATCCATTGAAAACTGAATCACGAAATACAGGTGGAAGTAATAAACCGTCAGTTAGGGGGATAGTTGCGAATACATTACGACATTCCACAATCACTACAATGCTTTGATGGCCTTTGCACAGCACCGACATTAAGCTGCTGTCAACTTGAAAAGAAATATCTCTAATTCCCTATTTTATCTCTCGAAGCTGTGTTTCTTATCACATTTGTATTTTGCAATTTTCAAGAAAATTAAGGGCAACACCAAATCAAATATCATTATTGTATGCCACCATGAAATCTGTTGAATTCCAATCGCAAGTGTTTTCATATCACTCCATCTACCGCAGGGTCCACGTGCTCGTCTGTCTTCCTCGTCGTCCGACGTCTTCAATATGGTGGGAGACCTGGTCAACTTCTCCCTCCTGGAACTCAACACCACGGTCACCTCCGACAACCTCGAGCTGAAAACCGACGATGACCAGCTCCAAGACGAAAGCCTCTTCGAACTCGTACGTGTAACAAAGATTGTGCAATCTTGATTGGTAATATGTTTACTAGCGCCTTTAATGATCCTAGTTCTTCAGGAATTCTTTTGTCTGACGCCAGCCGATCACTTTCCGATTTCCAGCTTCGAGCTTCGAGCTAAAACTGATAGTCCGAGTGTAACGCACTTTTATTTAGCGCGTACTCAAAATATTAATCACGCATTAGGACTGTGAGGAGTGAAGAGATCAGCGAAACCAAAAAGTACTATCACCTAGAGTGTAACGAACTTTTATTCTCAGGTGATCTGATAGGAAAAACTACGCCTCATCACGTGATCACTCTTGACCAATCATATAGCAACATTCTTAGTATGTGGAATATAAGACAACATATATGTTGATATTGTAAAACAGTGTACAGTACATACTTTATTCGCAGACCTTTGGCATACATATCACTCACTCACTCACTCATCCGTCTGCTGACGAAACTCCTATGATAGCTCTCCAAAGTCTCCTCTCTTGCATGCAGGCTTCCATCTCTGTTGTTTTAATGCCAGTATCATATAATTGATTGATGAATGTCTTAGCGGGTCGTCCAGGTAGTCGTTGCCATGTAATGGGTTCCAGGTTAATAAATCACTAACAGGTTTCCACACCCCTCTTTTGCAATGTCCTGCAAACTGTAGTCGCCTCTTTCTGATAGATGTTGTTATCTTGGGAAGGTCACCATAGAGCTCTTTGTTGCTCATGTAGGCCTTCCAACTTACATCAAGTGCTTTTCGCAGCATTCTGGTGTAACATCCCATCCAGAGACTTGTCAGTTCTGTTAGAAATGGTCCATGTTTCTGAACCATACAGAAGCACACTTTCAACAGTAGCCTGGAAGAGTTGTCCTCTTAATAATCCATGGTAATTTTGAGCTCCAGATGTTGTTGAGCTTATTACATGCTCTCGATGCCATGGCTTTCCGGATCTTAATGTCGTTTTCTGTGTTTTGGACCCAGGCTCCGAGATATTTCAAGTGCTGAACTTCTTTAAGAAATGTGCCGTCTTGTGTTTGAATATGAATCTCATGTGATTGGTTGAATGCCATGAATTGAGTTTTCTTTACATTCATATGCAATACAACTTTCAATACTGTTGTTTTCAACTGCGTTCAGGAGTTCCTGAGCTTGTGATGTAGTATCCGAGATCGTCGGCAAAGTCAATAAACATGATACGGTTATGATAGCTGGTAAGTTCTTATCCTTAATGCCTTCTAGAATTCTTCGTAAAGCTAGGATCTGCTCTGTAGTAGATCGACCTTCTCTTTAAGCCGCTTTGATTTGGTCTTAATTTTGTTTCTAAATGGGGTCTCAATCCTGTTCAGGATCATCTTGTTGCATGTCTTTGCCACGAGAGAGCTCCAGCTAATTCCTCTATAATTGGATGTGTTGCTTAACCCCCCACCCCCCCCACCCCCCCCCCCCCCCCGCTTTAGACACTGGAACCAGATTCAGTATAAAAGGACCATTCTTTAGGTGTTCTTCTCTTGAGAAGTGCATCGTTACAGAATTTGAGTATGTCATCAATCTCGCACCTTTTGATCCTGCACCAGATATTCGCCATTTGCGTTATCATATGCCCATCCAACTTTTCTTTTCGCCTGTCAAATTCAATATGAGTGTCTCTGGTGTTTTCCATTACATGTCTCTTGTTTACTTCATTTAATACCTTCCTTGCTTTTTCCACTCTTTTATCTTTTCTTTCAACAATGTGGTTAATACACACTACAATCGCTACATAGTAGCTATGAAGGCTTTATCCGTTTTAAATGAGTTCGATTCGTTATGGTCACACGTCGATCGTCACGGGTTAGCACCTTGATGCGGCCATCTTGAGCAGTTGAGTCCAAATGCTCTTGATGTCATTTGTCAGTTTTGTTTGTTCCTCCCAAAACAGATTAGTTCTAACTTTAGTTAGACCCTCCTGTATGTAAATTTGCCGTCCTTGTTGATCACGTTGTGCTCTTCTTCCCTGGTAGACGCGATTGCGGGCGTTATAATCCGTGAACTTGACAATAAAACCGCGGGGCTTGGGTTTGGGTTTTCCCTTCACAGCTCCCAGGCGATGGGTCCTTCATCCTCATGTTGTCTAATCTCTTCAATCACATTATGCAGATCAGAAATCTTCTTGTCTCTCTCCGCCAAATCAAATTCATGGCTTTCTCTCAACTTTTCCGCAACTTTATCTGCAATCACATCAGTTAACTCATTAATCAGTGTATTCCTGACCTTTTCCATGATAGCAGCCACTAATTCACCATTAACGTCAGGAACTTTACGCACCTCGTCACGGATGTTCTCCGATCCATCGGTCACCGTATGGCGTGATGTGCGTTTGTTAGACATGGCGCAGTTATCATGGTTATCAGCAGATAGTGCGATGCGAAAGTTATTTCCTCCAGGATATGATTGCAGCGAATCTCATAATAGCGGCAAATCGGGGTAACATTTCTGTTTGGCTCACCTCCACAAGTATACTCCAGCTGTAATGCAAACTTTGGGTTAAATTCAGTGTATTTCGGTGTATTTCGGCTTAGATCAGCGACTCTGTTCAGAGCACTTACAAAACACGTCAGTACGCCATGACATTGAACACGTAATGATCTTAGTGTTTAGTTCGTCCGGTAAGGAGAAAATAGCACTTTGTGGATGAGGTTAAAACAGTGTTTTCATTTTCTATTGGTGTCTCTACAGTATCAATCATTGACAAAGTAACAACAGTTAACAGTTACAGCTTCAGAAAAACAATATCTTTTCAGTGACAGCGGAATGAGCGCTTTAAAATTAGACAAGAAATGACATACAATACAGGAAGGGTTGAACACAAAATGCCAGTGAAGACTACACTGTCCTTACTGTAGGCAGGGATGTGTTATGGAAGGATATGAAACAACTTTATTTCTTTAAACCTAGGCGTACCACCGCCGAAAAATTATGTGGTCTCAGCATGTGCTTTTCAGGTGTTTTAACAATAACGAACAGGATTGCGTAGCAACGGGTTCTCAGAGAGAACAAAAGAAAAGTCTTATTTCGCTTGCCCAGTCACGTTGGATTGCATCAATACTTTTGTGAAGAAAAGAGATATCGGCGAACAAGAATAGACAGTTTCTTCTAGTAAAGTATCTCAGCTGCACGCAAATGCACGCAAACTCTGTTAATAGAAATAAACAGCTTAAGATATAATTTTGATAATGATTGAATCCTACATTTGCGGAAATCTGCGGAAAGTGCAGAAATTTGTTAATTGTGTTAGTAAGAATATCATCTTATAACACCGTTTGTGCATCATTCAACAATTATTTAGAAGAAAACCGAGTACAGGATCGTTAGTGGTGTTGTCCTTAACTTTCTTGAAAATTGCAAAATAATGTGATAAGAAACACAGCTTCGAGAGAAAAAATAGGGAATTAAAGATATTGCTTTCCAAATTAACTACAGCTAAATGTCGGTGGCGCGCATGGGATATCAAAGCATTGTAGTAATTGTGGAATGCTTTTGACATTCATTAGCATGCTTATAGTATCCATACAGATGTTTGCATATATTATGCTCGAGTTGTCCCTCCTTCCAGGGATGTGTTATGGAAGGATATGA
The DNA here is from genome assembly GCA_963669155.1 of Arbacia lixula. NCBI lineage: Eukaryota > Metazoa > Echinodermata > Echinoidea > Arbacioida > Arbaciidae > Arbacia > Arbacia lixula. The sequence continues at coordinate 22,018,249 of OZ022577.1, read as the reverse complement.
AGCAACTTTCTTCCTTTGAACCCATGTGCCAAGCCGCTGAAAAGTTATGTGTTCTCAACAGGTGCTGTTCAGGTGTTTGAACAATTATGAATATGATTGTGTGGCAACGGCTTCTCGGAGAGGACAAAAGAAATGTACAGTCTCATTTCGCTTGTCCCGTTCTGTTAATACTTCCATGAGCATAACAGGTATCAGCAGACACAAATAAACAAGTTTTTCAAGTGAAATATCTCTGTTTCACGCAAACACACACAAACGCCGTTAATGATAATACACAGCTTAATATATCATTTGGAGAGTGGTTGAATCCCCCAGATGCACAAGTTGTCGGAAAGTGAAGAAATTGGCCAATTTTGTAAGTAATAAAAATAGCTTATATGTCCGATTTTTAATGATTCCTCAATACTTTTCGAAACAAAAGCAGAGTAAAGGATCTGTCATTATCTGCCGTTAACTTCCTTAAAGTTTGCAAACAAATTTGTCAAAAACAAAACGTCTACAGACAAATGGGAAATTAAAGAAATTTCTTTTCAAGTTGACATCAGCTAAATGTCGGCACGGCACATGGAACATCAAAGCATTGTCATGATTATGGAATGCTTTTGGCATTCATGAGCACGCTTTAGAACCCATACAGATGTTTGAATATATTATTCTCGAGTTTCTACTCCTTCGTAACAACTCCCTGCTCCTTCCTAACACATCCCTGCTATAGGGGTATTAACGTTATGCAAATGCACGGATATGAAAAGAAATCATACATGTTGTTTTGCTGTCTGGCGTCGTCTGCATACATGTACTTAATGCTCAGTATATCAGAGCAACCATCATCATAAAGCAACATCTTTCATTGAAAATGATTAAAGTCATGTAATGAAAATGATCATCCACTGATAATGATTACATGCAAGATATTGAGCATTCGCTATTGTTTGCTATGTTGTTGTTTATAGTTTGGAAAGACCGTTTTCATTAAAAATCCTCTTCTTCAGTTGTTTTTCCGTCGACTGTCGGTAAAGCGGCGAAGACGCGGCCGCAAATGGTCCAGGCAGCCGACACCTTGTCGTGGTGACTCGTCGTCAGGAGCAGTTCAGTGTCGTCGTCGTGAGGTCCTCCTGGATGGAAACCCCACTTCCTTTCAGCTTTTTCTTATTCCTCATGAATTCGTTTTTTTTCCTTGTAGGAGCACAGTTTATTTGACTACGCTCCTTTTGCAGACATGTGCTTTAGTTGTCTCTGACATGTCTGAGGAAAGCTTTGTCATTTTAATCGATAAAGTGAATGTTCATTTAACATATTTAATGCATGTTCATAATTGGCGTTTGTGCAAAAGATTAACTCTAAACATTGTAAAAACTCAATTTGTTTTCAGACATAGGCCAAACCCAAATACGTGTTATAATGAAGCTCCCTTATACATGAACAACATTACAATGTAGCAATAATTAAGCAATGTTCTGTGGTTACATATCTTGGAGTGCTTGTAACCTTCTTTACCCCTGTTCGACCGTTAAATAAGATGCAAGTTGCCTGTTTAATGCGTAGATACCTTTAAACTATCTACCTTCTTATCACATGCACATGTTTTCATTGAATGCTTAAATTCATTAGGACAATTCCCGTCAGTCTATTAAATTCCACAAGTGGAAAGTTAATACAAATACTCTTTCCAAATCAGTCCGTTGTTTAGGTCCAGTAACCTGGAATTCATTAACAGCCCGCATACAGAATGCTCAGTTATCAATCGTCGCTATTGCCGATCAGTTACTATTCATTTATCTTTTCCTACGTTAATTCATATGTTGATGCAATACATTTTTCAATGCTATCATTATTTTCAATTGTTCTAGATTCGATGTGCGGGAGATCCTGGATTACGTCACGGACGGCGACATATGACCTCCCCTGGTCAATGCCTTCTCCGTCAGCAGCCACGTATACGCCGAGATGCTGGACCTGATGGATGCATCAGAGGGAGGGTAATCCCCTTCCGCGGAAGAGGGGAAATCCCCCAGCGCCGCAGAAGGGAAATCCCCGATAGACGCGCAGGAGCAGGAGGCGAAGCGCACGTCTGCGGAGCGGAGCAGCCGGTAGGTCTATGCGTGGGTGCATGGGCGGAAATTCCGCCCCCCCCCCCCCACACCATTTCGAAGGTGGGGGACAAAATATCAAATGTCCCCCGCCCCCCAATTTCAGTCGTGTACAGGCGCGTATTTTTTTTTTTTGGAGAGGGGGGGAGGGGAGGTGAGGGTTTAACCCCTCTAGTTGTTATTTTATCTCGTAATTCTCGTTGCGAGACTAAATGAGATCCCGCCTGCGCATGTGCTGTCAACTTGTCTGTTGCATGTGACAGTTGCAATGTGCGGAAGTGTCCGCCATTTCAGCTAGTTTTCAGCCGAAAATTTTCACGCTTTTTTTGCAAAACTTCACGTCAATTTTTCAGCGAGTGGTGTTTTGGATAGCCTTCTTCCTGTTTCAAATTTAGTTTTCGCCTTTCGGAGGTTTTTCCCGAAGTTCCAAACATCTTTCTTCTTGTGGAGTGCAGCGGCTAGCGGCATCTCTGTACCGAGCTCCGCTACGAAGCTCGGAGCTAAGCCCGCGCCCGCCGGTTCCCCGGGCGATCAGCGGGGATCCTCCGTACCGTCTGCGGGGAAGGCAGAGCCAAACCCCAAGGATAAATTGAAGATCAAACAGCAAGTAAGGCTAAGCCAAGCTTGGACAAGCCTTCCAAGACTTCCAGGAAATATGAGAGCTTCAAAATACCGAAGAAGGCAACAGCGTCGAAGTCACCAGTTGGGGACAATTCTGAAGACTGGAACTGGAAAAATTGAAGTAATTGATTGCCACACTCGTTGATGCGCAAACTTCGGCCTCAGGCAAGGCCAAGGGCTCGCAATTTTCCTCTCGGGGGTCAGAAATAGCAGCGCAGCTGCCTCCGCCGGCAGCAGCCGCCGATGATTTGGATTTTATGGGAACTGAAGGTGATCTGGATTACGCATATGATGATTCCATCATACCTGGACAAGCTGAATGTGAAGGCTCCCAACTCCTGAGAATGTTGCAAAGCCACCCGAAAAAAATCCTGTTTGCAGCTAAATTTGCTGCACCGACCGGTGTTGGTGAAAACATAGATGAAGAAATAGCTAACACAGCGAGATTTTATCTGCAGGAGCCCCTTGATGAGACTGCCCTCGATGAAACTTACAAGAAGTACCCCATGCCGGGGAACTGTGTACCCATGAAAACCCCGAAGGTTAATCCTACCGTCTTGGAGAATCTCTCTACTCCTACTCGTACAAGGGATCTGAAACTTCAGAAGGTTGGCAAGGCCCTCGCTGCTGGTATTACTGCCTTTGCAACTACTTTGGAGGCAGCCACACTCACAGAAGACCAAAATAATGCCTTAGGTTTGTTGGGCCATGCCAACTACGAGCTCAATCAGGTCAGAAGGGATCTGATCAAACCAGAACTTGATGCTAACTGTGCTCAACTATTTAAACCTTCGAATCCTGTTACGAATGATCTCTTCGTCTCACGACCGACAATAGTGGGGGGGGGGGGGGGGGGGGGACATTTGATATTGTTTCCCCCCCCCCCCCTTCGAAATGGTGGGGGGGGGGGGTCGCGTGATTTCCGCCCATGCCAGCAGGCAGGCTTTCTTTGAAAGATCTAACGCAAAAACTTACCACGTTGATAGCTCTGGTTTCAGCACAGAGGAAACAAACATTCCATCTATTTCATCTTGAATATCGTTTTTGCGAACGATTCAGCCACAGTGACACACTGAAACACAGTAAGCCAGGACGAGTGGGCCATTCTGTGCAACTCAAAACTTTTACTCGGAATAAGAGGTTGTGTACTGTTCGTTACTTGAAAAAATACATTGAGCGCACCCAAAGTATTAGGGGTACAGAAAGATTTTTATTTTTGTGTCACAAGAAACCCTACCATCAGGCATCAAAAGACTCTATTGCTCACTGGATCAGGAACATCTTGGAAGTGTCAGGTATTTACACTCGTATTTTAAAGTTGCATTCGACTAGAGCCGCAGCGACATCGGCAGCCAAGAGGGCAGACGTTCCGATAAAGGACATCATGTCGCAAGCAGGATGGAGCAATGGAAGCACATTCAGTAAATTCTATAACAAACCCGTGGACCGAGACGAGTCCAGATTTAGTGTAGCAGTATTGGGAAGCAAGTCACTGACCACCGCTGATTAGGTGTTACTACCTGATTGTAAGACAAGACAATCCATGCGCTGTGACAAGACACACTGAACCAGATGACAAGGTCTGGTTTTCAGCTATTTAGAGTTGTTTGTTGTTTGGTTTTTTTCTACCTTACCTCATCAAATGTCCAAATGTGACTCCTGACGGCTTTAAAGTCTCATTTAGTCTCGCAACGAGAGTTACGAGATAAAATAAAAGGATTAAACAAGATCAAACTGTTTGCAGTTTGATCCTTATTTTATGAGTAACAGGAGACTAAATGCCCTCCTCTCCCTCCCTACTTATCAGAAATTAACGAGAAGTCATCATTTACTTGTTGGCTGACCAACAACAAGTACACCATGGATAGCATCGTCAAGGTGAGCTTGAAGGGTGAACATTGACGTGCAGATGTGTAGTAAGCCAATGGGGTTGTCAGGGCCTGGTAATGTAAGGGTTAACTCTCTCATTACCATTGGCACGAAGATATGTAGTAAGCCAATAGGGTTGTCAGGGCCTGGTAATGTAAGGGTAAAGGTTTGTCTCATTGGTGGAGATGTTGCGGGGACATCACAGATACTGTTACCGAGAATAACCAGGAGACTTGAGAAAGTATTCAAACAATCAAACACATTTCAATTCACCATGACTCCTCGGAGACCCGTCTAATCTCGCAGAGACTCGGTCTCCAAAAAGCCACATATTTCTAACATTTTGAATATTATTTATTACAAGGCATAACTGAGCAGTAATTTGGATCTTGGAGAGTACTTAATGATTCATTAAAGACAGCTAGTCCCTTTTTCAGATCACCACAAAACCACCGAAACATTGGCAAAACATATAGAGAAGTGTTAGCAAGCTCTATATTCACGATTTGAAACTGATACGTAGTGTAGAATTCAAATAATGCACGTAAACAACGTCTGATTAATAGTCTTTACCTCAGGCTCTTAGCAGTTTGTGTTGAAATATCTGCTTTATTGATTAATCTGTTAATTAAATTATAAAACGCATTATGAAAAAAAAATGTTCTATGGAAGGAATCATCTCCAAAGTTTGGTAGTTACTCATAAAATTAGGATTTCACACACGCATAATAACCACATAGATACTGTAACAAAGACTAATACTTTTTTCGTAGTACGAAAAAAGTCGGTTTGAAATTTAACGGCTGAATTTTTTTACATAACAGAAAGCTTCAACATGCCATATTCTTAGAAATGGTCTTGAATCACACTTTCTTCAATTTACGATCGTGATAGACGATTTCAAATTTTAAGCTTGCAAAAGGGACGGACAATCTTTAATGTATGAAGGAAAGCAAGAATTCCATAAGAATTTCCAAAGAAACGGAGTTTATCAACGGTCCTATTGTTCTGCATTGTCCTTCAGGTAATGAGAACTTCACTGGCCGCCCGGTCAAGGCGCCTGCCCTGAACCTCTTCTCTCGCGATGACCCGATCGCCACGGCCAAGGAAAACGAGTTAGTCGAGCAGTGGCGCAAGCACTTTACGAAGCACAGTGACGAGTAGGAGGAGAGCATCTACGGCTTCATGGGCAAGCTGACATTGCAGAGCTGGGGCACGTTCCTGTTAGAGAAACCTGTCCTTCCGTCGGTGGCGGGGACGCTACTGTAACAAGCGCCAAAGCAGGCCGAATTAAAGTAGAATGAGTGAGGGAGATTTTAGAGAACTCGTGGAGCTCAACAAATGAACACTAGGTTAAGTCTTCCTAAAGGAGTGGTCACTATAGACTGTAGCATGGACTTTGGCACGACTTAACGAAGGATGAGTGAGGGAGATACTTAATCCGCGCAGCCAGCGTGACAAATGAACAAGAAATGTCTCCTACCAGAGATGCCATTATAGGATGGACTTTAGTGAAACTTAAAAAAATGTTAAGGGAGAGAGAGAGAGAGCCCGCTGAGCTAGCGCAACAAATCAACTCTAATTCTCCCCTAAAATAAAGGTCACGATAAATTAACGGATGGGCTTTGGCACGCTTTGAAGAGAACGCGCAGAGGTAGCTCAACTAATCAACGCTACATCTTTCCTTAAGGAGAGGTCATTGAAGGGTGGACTTTCCCACAGAGGAACATCGGGGTAATTTCACACATGTCCAATATAAATATCAGCGACACATCTCTCTCTCTTGATTAAGTTGCGAGATTTAGGATTGACTGGTCAGAAATAACCGCCAATCTTAATTGTTTACATGCCGAAACTCGCACATCATTATTGAACCAGCGGACTGCAGCTCCTTTGGGGTATTGAGCATAAGTTTATAACTGATGCAGGGGAACAAAAGGTATTTTGTCTCCACCCATTGGGCAGTCAGTATAGACATGTTCACCGTAATAGTGGATCATATTCAGATATGCCTAGAACGAGTATTTCCATAACTTTTGACATATGACTCAAGTCATAGCTGTATGTGTTATGTCACACAATGAAAAATGTTTCATTATCATGTATGTATATTATGAAACTGATATGTGAGCCAAGAATCTGAAGATTGAGATTATGTACGTCGTACATTGTGTAAAGTTGACTTGAAAGAGTTTGGATTGATGGAAAAGTACCAGGGGTATGGGGTCTTTGGAAGTAGGATTATTCAGTTGATAAGCATCCTGACTGACTGGTTTACCATGATATGCAATTGATACAAAGAGCTCAGTACAGGGAACTGTGTGGCTCTCTATGATCGCGTACGTCACACGACAAAGCACCCGGAGAGAGAGAGAGAGAGAGAGAGAGAGAGAGAGAGTATATGAAGCAGGCGTCTAGTGAAAACGTGGTCATATTAACTATCAAGATAGCTTGGACAGACCACAAGGCAAATCATGGTCGTTGAATTATTTCACGAAAAGTTGGATTGCATGCATGAATACTTTCGAGCAAAGAATGATAATACCTCTCTTAACCCTAATACTACCTGGTAATTTCAAAGCATGTTGTTAGGGTAGGGGTGGGGCATTATGGCCATGGGCCGCCCGATTTCCTCAAACTTTTTTTTTTATAAGGGTCAAGAATTATGTATTCTACAAAGTTGTATCGCTAAATTTACGAATGTCCCTTTGAATTCAACAATGTATGCTCATTTATGCAAGAAATCACTAGATAAAGCCTCCGGAATATCAATTTCTGGTACAAATGTCTTCCAAAGATCCCTCATCATTTTTTGAAAAAAAAAGATAGGTTGTGGCAATTATTTCTCACGTATTTCATTGTTTTTCGTCATGCGTGTTCGCGTAGAAGTCACAGAAAAATAGCGAAACTTCAGTGACATGTGTTTGGTAAACGTAATCTCATATCCGCACGGTAGGTCCGATCGTCATAAATTGGGTATTAAAATGTGCGGAAAGGATCAGAGAAAAAAAATGAAATTTCATTTCGAAATATTGAGGTGTTCGGAAGTACCGACAAAAAATTGACGGGGGGGGGGGGGGGGGGGGCGGGGAGTAATGCACCTCCGTTAGTATTAGGATTAAACAATTATGTGAAGCACGTTGATTTCTCAATACTGCACACATAAGCGAAAGTCGTCCCATGATGTATTAGTGTAAGAGACTGGCCGCATGGATCATTCTTCGACACAAGTCCCCGTCACACACAAGCCCGTGTTGCAAGTAATAGCATGTGAAGTGCACAGTCTTGATGCAAGAGCCCGACATGGAATTCATTCTCTGCAAGAACCAGAGAATAATTGTAGTTGTTTTTAATTGAGGAAAGCAAAGTTTGAACAAACTATTTCTCTCTCTCAAAATGATATTCTATTGCATCCATCATGTACATTGTATGTCTATATATTCATGTTATCAGAATCAGTGTTGTCGTGTGTACAGTATCAATTTGGTGATTCAAATGGCAATAGCTTCTTTGCATTTTAGAATGTACAGCTCGGTTTTTCTTGATTTCCCCGAGATGTTCCTTCACAATATACATATATGCTTCTCTCTGCTTGTGGCCTGCGTCGGGTTTCTCAGAAACTCCTTGCGTCGGACGCAAAGACGACGCAGGGAAGGATCGTAGAAGTTGGCAAGCAAGCTGCCAACTCGCACGTAGAAACACACGGACGGCCGGTTGTGATCATGGCATAAGGGATCCTAGTATAAATGTACTTATATTTTTAAGGATGGAATAAATAAGAACTTAAGTTATATTTCCAAGCGTTTAATAAAGACAGCATTATGAAAGAACACGTGTGCGTTTTTAATATTTAGTTTTTGAAATAAAAAAAAATGTATATTTGTCAACTATCCCACCTAATATCCCTCATTTTCATTTATAAATTTTATTTTGCATTAAATTATTTTACTTTCTTACTCTGATTCCAGTTGTATTTTTTTTTTTTTTTTTTGGGGGGGGGGGGGGGGGGGGAGACTCAGCCAGCTAATAATATATAAGAAAACAACATGACATTTTTTAAATTCAGGAGAGTTTCTGTCGACAATTGCCAAGGTGTTGTATCACTGTTTGAATTGAGTTTTGACTAGGACAATTCTCTGCATCCACAATATAGATATTTGAGTGTTTCCTTCATCAAAACAAGGAGCATTTACATGATTATACATGGACCAGTGTCATTATACTATTGATATATTTCATGAATTTGAAATCGTTGCCGCATTCAAGAATAAAAAATATATTTGTGGGGAAAATAAGCAACCGTCTACGTCTGCTTATCTGAATATAGAATACGCCATTTGAGCATTATTGTCAAGACAAATGGCTCTAAACAATCTGGGCAGAACAAGCAGCGGTGATTACAACGGGGAATGTAATTGAGAATGCCGAACACTAGCCCGATATACAATTTCGGACAGGTAAACTAGCTCTCAGTGGAGTGAGTTTGTTTAGAGCCAATTAGTCTTGATAACATGTTCATATGACGACATCACTTCGGTACTCTATATGAAAGAATACATGTATCGGAAGAGAAAAGAACAACGAAGATGGCTTTAGAGAAAGAGAGGTGGGGGGGGGGGGGGGGTAGAGAGAGATGGAGAGAGCGAGAGGAGGAGGGAGGGAGAGAAGTGGAGAGAGAGGAGGTTGGGAGAGAGAGACGGAGAGAAAAGAGAGCGCCATGGAAAAGTAGTAACATTTCAATGGCCAATTATTTCACAGCATATAAGATGTCATATCATAGTTCATGTTACTACAAGATTGTATCAGATTTAGAGGGCTCTCGGTTCACTTTCAGGATACATTTGGGCAACAAATCCCCCCCCCCCCCCCCCCCCCCCATGTGAATTTTTCATAAATTGTACATTTTTTTTATATCAAAAAGAAAATTACCTCAGTAATCGATAGAAACTTGTTGACGATCTGCAAGGACATATGTTTAATACTCTTTGAAAAGATAACAACATCAGCAATCAGTCTGTTGGCTCTGAGAAGGGACCATCAGACTCTCAAATCTCGATACATCTCGATAGCGAGTTATCCAATCAGCGCCACCAGCGCTATCGAAATTTATCGAGAATTAACCAATAGAACGTCAGGATTCTATCGAAAATTGCAGCCGCGGGACCAGCTACACGCACGTACGTACACGCAGCGGGTTCGCGATCATTCACCATACACTATTCACTCATCTACGTGAAATGAACAACTCTCTCTCCGGAAAAGTTGTTAAAATCTGGGTTTTACTTATCTAGATTGTGTTACTTTGCTGTTATTCACAATTTTGCAGAACAGACCTCCCTGACTAAGCTCTACACGTATTAAAGTGAGTACCAAATTGCCACTGTTTAATGTTTGTCATAACATGTCCCACCGTGTCCCACATATCCATTTCTGTGTTAGTTCACAACACTTGAGATAGGATCATCAGCGTCGTTATTTGTTACAACAATGTCTAATAAAATGTTCTACCCTGACAATCAACTGACAGTCGAGTGGAAACTATGGGGCATACTTCGTCCGCTGGATGACTATTTCAAGTTCAACACTTGAATTTATGCTACATTTATATTGTCTTACAACAAGATGGACTGTCACTGACTGTTTACCAATCAGTACAGTATTCAGGTTTGTTTTTTTAATATTAATCAACTGGCAGTCGAGTAGTACTGGATCACACTTTCTCGGCTGAATGACCATTTAGAATTTAACACTTCTCATTTTATGAGACGATATGTTTGGCGACAAGGCATGGAAAGTTGGCAATCACCAGAACTTAAGTTCAACTTCTTGAGAATCAACTGGTGAACTGGCTCATTAAGTCTGCCTAGACATGTACTAGTTTTAGGCAGAGCCAAAACTGGGGCATAGCAGTGTTGTCACCCACAATATCTCAGCTTACATTCATGGCTCAGTGGATTAGACGTTGGTTTCTCGATCTATAGCTCCGTGGTCCAAATCTATGCCGGGCCATGACGGTTGTGTCCTTGGGTAAGGCACTTTTATCTCATTAACCCCGTCCATCGGATAGGACATAAAGCTGGAGGTCCCATAAAAGAACCCACAGTCCCATACCCTCGTCAAAAAGAGTAGGGTGAAAACCTGGTGTCGTTGTCACATACACCGTATCGATATGAAAACTACCTGGGACTGGATTCCAGAGGGTAATTAAGTTTGCCTTTCTTATCCCTGTCATATGAAATGATTACAAAGCATTAGGTATTCATGTTTCGTCCAATTATAGGTTAATGTATCGAGTTATTCCTGTATAGCAACCGGTGCCCAGATTTGTTGCTATCATTTAAGGGCAAGCATACAGCTGTACACGTACATGTATGTCATGAACCTGCACTGCACTAGTAACACTGCACTCACTATTGGAGCTGGCAAGGGCCAAACGAGTCAGTTCCCAGGATGGATCTCACCTCTCATGACATATGTGCTTCTGCGTGTGCCTGATGCTGCCATGTGCAAGTGCTACCTGCATGCCTGCTAGTAGCTGCCTGCATGCTTCCAGTCTGCTCTCTGCATGCAGTCTACTACCCAGAAATACTCTTAGTGGGAACTCAACAGGGCTACACCAATGCCTTTCATCAGTAAGTCCCATTCCCTTTTATTAGTTCTTCCCACAGGTATTCTGTGCCCACCTTACGGCCATCACCTTGACTTTCTTAGGGCAGGATTTACTTTAATAACAGCAACAGTATTTAATAACAATCTTTAAGCTACCATTTTGGGGTAATTAGTTATCAAAAAGTGAAGGTCCAATGCCATTGTAAAAGCCAATTGGATTTTTTTTATAAACGTAAAGTATTTTTATTCTGAATGATCACCAGAATGACCATTTTCTTTGTTTATCCTTCAGCTACCTTGCTCAAAACCACACAATCACAAGCTACTGTAGTTTAATGGTAAAACAGTTCTTAATCTAAGAACAGTTCTGGGTTCAAGTCCCAGCGGTGGCAAATTTGTGCACGTTTTGAGCCATAAAGTGGTTAAATTATCAAATTACAGTATCCATAATAATAATTTCCATAGTTAACATAAGTATAAATAAAACATGTACATGTCCTATGCCAAAATGGAATTTCCATTTTTTGGTCAAGTTGAAACAGAATGATACAGTTTCTGAAATGAAAAAGACCATTTTTTGAAACAGGAAATCGCTGTTACCACACTGGTTCCTATGTTGATTGTGACCCTTAACCTTATGACCCCTAAATCGTATTGTTCCATTGCCACCTACTATGTTTGAAGTTGATAACAAATCACCATAACCAGCTGCTCCAATATCTTCAAGCAAATAATGAGTCCTGACACCTTTCCACATGACCCTTAGAGAAATTAGTGTTCTCTCAATCATACATTTGCTAGAATTTAGACATTACTCTCAAAAGTGTATCTCACAAAAAAAAAATGATTATTATCATTCATATGTCATTCTCATCTCCATCCTTTGACCTCATTACCGATTAATATAATCAGATCATTAGCACTCCTGTAGATATATGCCGAGAATGCTGATATTGTTGATGCTGTTAATCACCTAGGTCACGCTTCCACTCATTACATTATTGATTTTGATTAGATTTATGCAAATGTGTCAGGGATTGTACTCGCCATTGTAACATGTGTTTTGCTTCTTTTAACGCTAAGCTTCGGAGTCCAAAACTTGATGAAACATGTGACTTAATGTATCATGAGAAGATATAATTTCAGTCAGGTTGTATACCAGGAAAACATGTGTGAGAACAGCGCTCAGTGTTCAGGGTTCCATGTGCTGGAAACCATCGCGTACATTCGCGAACAGACACCCGAACGCAGATTGTATTTTTCCTCTCATAAATCCTGATCTTTCATGAAAATTGTAATATTGATCAGTAACAAACTTCGATTCTGTAAAACATATCCTAGAAACACATACAAACATAGGTGTTCGGATACTCAATTCCTCATCCAACAATACACATTGTGTTTTCAGCCCCCCAAACATGTTATCGTTATTATTGATTCAAATTCAAAATACTGAATTCCATACTGCCAACAATGCAATATAAGTATCAATGGCCACTTTTCTTGAAAGAACGATAAAACAAAAAGGTTGAAAAATAAGGAATAAAAGAAATCAGAAATTAATGTTGATATCGCACGTTTTTTAAGGTACTCTTGATAAAAACACTACAAAGAAAGTCTATATGAAAAACATTGGTGTCTTTTGGACCTTACCCTCAGGGATCTGAAGAAAAATGTCTGAAATCACACATTAACTATGCTAAAATCTAATTATGGTTAAACATTTTGGTGAACAAATTAAATTGGCATTGTTGCAATAAATTGCATTGTGGGGAACATGCGCATTGATTTTCATCGTGATCGTGTGGTTGACAATCAAGCAGACTATACGCATGTGTGTTGACACCAGTTGCCATCTTGTTTCAATACTTTCTATCATTACAATAATAATGAGAGGAATGAGAGGAATATGGAATATTAAAAAACGGAACAAGAAGTATGATTAGGCTATAGTTGATTGTTGTCATCAGAGACAGAAGGAAATTAAAGTGAATATTAAAAAAAAAAATAAAAGGTTAAGCGATGGTTGCCAGGAGTTCAGGTGTCGTGACTTCGGGCTTCCGCAATTAAGCTCATGACCCTTACCGACTACCATTAGTTCCCTTCTGGTATGGCGACCGGCCCACCGCGTATCCCTTCCTACCTCCTAAAAACTGTAGCCTATAAAAACTATAGACTCTAACTCTTTAGGGGAGGAACAAGGGCGATCCCAATGCCTTTGCCGGGCCATCCGACAATCCTTGAACCTTGGCTTTGCAACCTTGGAGTTAGCGGGTTTCGAACCCGTGCTCGCTAGCACGAGTGTGAGGTAGTCCCGGCGCTTACCCTACCACTAGGCTATAAGACGTCGGTGGTTCTGCTTGGTGATTTTAGCGTATAGACTATTAGTTTCAAATCAACGAAAGAAAAACCAAAAGAACATCCCTGTCAGGGAATCGAACTCACGACCTTCAGGTTATCAGTCTGACGCTCTACCAACTGAGCCAACAGACTGATTGCTGATGTTGTTATCTTTTCAAAGAGTATTAAACATATGTCCTTGCAGATCGTCAACAAGTTTCTATCGATTACTGAGGTAATTTTCTTTTTGATATAAAAAAATGTACAATTTATGAAAAATTCACATGGGGGGGGGGGGGGGGGGGATTTGTTGCCCAAATGTATCCTGAAAGTGAACCGAGAGCCCTCTAAATCTGATACAATCTTGTAGTAACATGAACTATGATATGACATCTTATATGCTGTGAAATAATTGGCCATTGAAATGTTACTACTTTTCCATGGCGCTCTCTTTTCTCTCCGTCTCTCTCTCCCAACCTCCTCTCTCTCCACTTCTCTCCCTCCCTCCTCCTCTCGCTCTCTCCATCTCTCTCTACCCCCCCCCCACCTCTCTTTCTCTAAAGCCATCTTCGTTGTTCTTTTCTCTTCCGATACATGTATTCTTTCATATAGAGTACCGAAGTGATGTCGTCATATGAACATGTTATCAAGACTAATTGGCTCTAAACAAACTCACTCCACTGAGAGGTTTACCTGTCCGAAATTGTATATCGGGCTAGTGTCAGGCATTCTCACTTACATTCCCCATTGTAATCACCGCTGCTTGTTCTGCCCATATTGTTTAGAGCCATTTGTCTTGTCAATAGTACTCAAATGGCGTCACACTTCGGTACTCTATATTCAGATAAGCAGACGTAGACGGTTGCTTATTTTCCCCACAAATATATTTTTTTTTATTCTTGAACACATCAACAGTTTCAAATTTATGATATATATAAATACAGTAATGATGACACTGATCCATATATAATCATGTAAATGTTCATGTTGTGATGAAGGATCACTCAAATATCTATATTGTGGATGCAGAGAATTGTCCTAGTCAAAACTCAATTCAAATAGTGATGCAACACCTTGGCAATTCTTGCCAAAAACTCTCCTGAATATACAAAATATCATGTTTTTTCTTACATATTATTTGCTGGCTGGGTCTCCCCCTCACAAAAATACAACTAAAACCATAGTAAGAAAGTAAAATGATTGATTACAATTTATTACGTCGTCCTTGCGTCCGACGCAAGGAGTTTCTGCGAAACCCGACGCCAGACCACAAGCAGAGAGAAGCAATGAAGAAAATGAAGGAAATGAAGAAAAACCGAGCTGTAGACTCTAAAATGCAAAGAAGCTAAGCCATTTGAATCACCAATTACATACTTAACACATGCCAACACTGATTCTGATAACATGACTATGTAGATATACAATGTACATAACGAATAGCTTATATCGTTGGAGATTCACATGCAATAGAATATCATTTTGAGAGAGAAAAATAGTTTGTTCAAACATTGCTTTCCTCAATTAAATACAACCACAATTATTCTGCTTCTTATAGAGAATGAACTTATGTTCTTGAATCAAGACTGTGCACTTCACATGCTATTACTTGCAACACGGGCGTATGTGACGGGGACTTGTGTCGAAAAATGATCCATGCCGCCAGTCTTTACACTAATACATCATGGGACGACTTTCCCTTATATGTGCAGTATTGAGAATTCAACGTGCTTCACATAATCCTTTAATCCTAATACTCACGGGGTGCATTATTCGCCCCGTCAATTTTTTGTCGGTACTTCCGAACACCTTAATATTTCGAAACGAAATTTCATTTTTTTTCTCTGATCCTTTCCACACATTTTGCTACCAAATTTATGACGATCGGACATACTCTGCGGATATCAGATTACGTTTACCAAACACATGTCACTGAAATTTCGCTATTTTTCTTTATGACTGAGCATAACCATATGGACAAAATCATGCAGGAGATCTCCCATTTTACGTAAATACTTTTGTAATAGGTATAAGTGTTTCAAGTAGTGTAAATAATTAAAACACACACAAACACACATACACCCACATTCACACACACTTCCACCCAAATCTCAAAATACGCTTGACGAAAAACAATGAAATACGTGAGAAATAATTACCACAACCTATCTCTTTTTCAGGTATTAATGAGGGATTTTTGAAAGACATTTGTATCCAAAATTGATATTCCTGAGGCTTTATCTCATGATTTCGTGCATAAATGACCATACATTATTGAATTAAAAAAATAAAGAGACTTTCGAAAATTTAGCTATACAACTTTGTAGAATACATAATTCTTGACCTTTATAAAAAAAAAGCTTGAGGGAGTCGGGCGGCCCATGGCCATAATGCCCCCCCCCCCCCCACCCTAACAACATGCTTTGAAATACCCCAGTAGTATTAGGGTTAAGAGAGGTGGTATCATTCTTTGCTCAAAAGTATTCATGCATGCAATCCAACTTTTCGTGAAATAATTCAACAACCACGATTTGCCTTGTGGTCTGTCCAAGCTATCTTGATAGTTAATATAACCACGTTTTCACTAGACGCCTGTTTGATGTACTCTCTCTCTCTGTCTCTCTCTCTCTCTCTCTCTGGGTGCTTTGTCGTGTGACGTAGGAGATCATGGAGTGCCACACAGTTCCCTGTACTGAGCTCTTTGTATCAATTGCATATCATGGTAAACCAGTCATTCAGGATGCTTATCAACTTAATAATCTTTCTTCCCATGTCCCATACCCCTGGTTCTTTTTCATCAATCCAAACTCTTTCAAGTCAACTTTACACAGTATACGACGTACAAAATCTCAACCTTCAGATTCTTGGGTCACATATCAGTTTCACATACATGATAATGAAACATTTTTCTTTGTGTGACATAACACATACATCTATGACTCGAGTCATTTGTAACAAGTTAGGTAAATACTCGTTCTAGGCATTTCTGAATATGATCCGCTATTACGATGAACATGTCTATACTGACTGCCCAATGAGTGGAGACAAAATACATTTTGTTCCCCTGCATCAGTTATAAACTAATATACTCTTGATAGTTAATATGAGAGATGTGTCGCTGATATTTATATAGGACATGTGTGGAATTACCCCGATGTTCCTCTGTAAGAAAATCCTTAAATGACCTCTCCTTAAGGAGAGATGTAGCGTTGATTAGTTTAGCTACCTCTGCGCGTTCTCTTCAAAGCGTGGCAAAGCCCATCCGTTAATTTATCGTGACCTTTATTTTAGGGAAGATTTAGAGTTGATTTGTTGCGCTAGCTCAGCGGGCTCTCTCTCCCTTATAATTTTGTGAAGTTTTGCAAAAGTCCATCCTATAATGGCATCTCTGGTAGGAGAGACTTCTTGTTCATTTGTCAAGGTTGCTGCGTGGATTAATTATCTCACTCTGTCACTCATCCTTCGCTAAGTCGTGCCAAAGTCCATCCTACAGTCTATAGTGACCACTCCTTTAGGAAGACTTAGCCTAGTGTTCATTTGTTGAGCTCCACGAGTTCTCGACAATCTCCCTCACTCATTCTACTTTAATTCGGCCTGCTTTGGCGCTTCCTACAGTAGCATCCTTGCCGACAACAGAAGGACATGTTTCTCTAACTGGAAGGTGCTGCAGCTTCGCAAAGTGGGGAGCTCTGCAACACTTGACGTCAAGGTCGCTCTCCAGATGCTTGGGCCACTGCTCGACCAACTCGTTTTCCTTGGCCGTGGCGATCGGGTCATCGCGAGAGAAGAGGTTCAGGGCGGGCGCCTTGACCGGGCGGCCAGCATGGCCAGTGAAGATCTCATTCCCCTGAAGGACAATGCAGAACAATAGGACCGTTGATAAACTCCGTTTCTTTGGAAATTCTCGCTTTCCTTCATACATTAATGGATCATTATGAAGTATTCTCCAAGATCCAAATTACTGCTTAGTTATGCCTTATAATAAATAATATTTCAAAATATTAGAAAGATATATGTGGCTTATTGGAGACCGAGTCTCTGCGAGACTAGACGGGTATCCGAGAAGTCATGGTGAATTGAAATGTGTTTGATTGTTTAAATACTTTTTTCAAGTCGCCTGGTTATTCTCGGTAACTTATCTGTGATGTCCCCGCAACATCTCCACCAATGAGACAAACCTTTACCCTTACATTACCAGGCCCTGACAACCTCATTGGCTTACTACATATCTTCGTGTCAATGGTAATGAGAGAGTTAACCCTTACATAACCAGGCCCTGACAACCCCATTGGTTTACTACACATCTTCACGCCAATGTTCACGAGGGTTCACTTTTCAAGCTCACCTTGACGATGCTATCCATGGTGTACTTGTTGTTGGTCAGCCCAAAGTAGGTCTCTGCAATCCTCTTGATGACAAACTGGTGGAGGAGTTGTTGGCGGCCTGCGAGTAGATACCCACTTGGCTATCCCTGGAGAAAACACAATAGTTCAGGATCTGACCAACGATGCGGTATCGCACCGACGCAAGGGCGGAAATCGCCCCTCGAAGGTGGGGAGACATGTTTTTCCTCAAAAGGGGGAAGGGGTGGGATGGGGGGGGGGGGGGGGGGGGGGGTAGGGATGATGTTTTTCCATATTTTTTTTTTATCCCGCCCAGTCTATGAAAGTGCTCCAAATGGGGGGGGGGGGATTTTTTATTAATAGATCTATAAAAAGAAACAAACAAATATATAGATTACATTAAAAAGTACAATAAAAATAAAATAAAAAAAAGAACTACCCCCCCTCCCCCCAAAAAAATACTCGCCTGTACACGACCGAAAATAGTGGGACGGGGGACATTTTATATTGTGTCCCCCACCTTCGAAATGGTGGGGGAGGGGGGGGGGGCGGAATTTCCGCCCATGCACCGACGCATAGGCCTACCGGCTGCTCCGCTCCGCAGACAAGCGCTTCGCCTCCTGCTCCTGCGCGTCCGTCGGGGATCTTTCTTCTGCGGCGCTGGGGGATTTCCCCTCTGCCGCGGAAGGGGATTTCCCTCCCTCTGATGCATCCATGAGGTCGAGCACCTCGGCGTATACGTGGCTGCTGACGGAGAAGGCATGGACCAGGGGAGGTCATGTGTCGCCGTCCGTGACGTAATCCAGGATCTCCCGCGCGATCTTATTGGCGTTGGCGGGCCAGGCGATGTCGATGGGTCACGTCTTGACCATCAGCACATCGAATCTAGAGCAAGTAAAAACAATGATAGCATTGAAACATGTATTACATCAACATATGAATTAATGTCGGAAAATATAAATGAATAGTAACTGATCGGCAATAGCGACAATTGATAAAAATCGGCACAACATGAGTATTGCAGAGATGTAAGTATAAACAATAAAGAAAAGGGTTTACCCGTAAAAGCCTCAGTGGCTTGATACATTGGGTACACCCGTGTAAAATAACACGAAGATAAATAAAACAGTTCCACCGGGTAGCTAAATCTGTGAACTTATTTTATTCTATGTTGCCCCAGGTAAGGAGTACTTAGAGAGGAGGAATGCTATACGTTGATTTTTGAAAGAGTTACTATACTGAGCATTCTGTGTGTGGGCTGGTAATGAATTCCTGGTTACTGGACTGGAATTTAACGGACTGATTTGGAAAGAGTATTTGTATTAACTTTCCACTTGTGGAATTTAACAGACTGACGGGCATTGTACTAATTAATTTCATCATTCAATGAAAACATGTGCATGAGATAAGAAGGTAGAGCGTTGGAAAAGTATCTGCGCATTAAACAGGCAACTTGCATCGTATTTAACATTCGAGCAAGGGTAAAGATTATTACAAGCACTCCAAGATTTGTAACCACAGAACATTGCTTAATTCTAAGGTTGTGGATGTACAGGATGTATAAGGGAGGGGTATAAAACACGTTAGGTTTGCCTATGTCTGAAAACAACAGATTGAGTTTTTACAACGTTTAGAGTCAATCTCTTGAACAAAAGCCAATTATGAGCATGCATTAAACATGTTAAATAAACATTCACTTTATTAATCAAAATGACAAAGCTTTCCTCAGAGGCAACTAAAGCAGTGTTGTCTGCAAAATGAATGTAGTCAAATAAACTGTGCTCCTACAAGGAAAAAAAAAACGAATTAAGAAAAAAGCTGAAAGGAAGTGGGGTTTCCATCCAGGAGGACCTCACGACGACGTCACTGAACTGCTCCTGAGTCACCACGACAAAGTGTCGGCTGCCTGGACCATTGACGGCCGCGTCTTCGCCGCTTTACCGACAGTCGACGGAAAAACAACTGAAGAAGAGGATTTTTAATGAAAACGATCTTTCCAAACTATAAACAGCAACATAGCAAACAATAGCGAATGCTCAATATCAATCAATATCTTGCATGTAATCATTATCAGTGGATGATCATTTTCATGATATAACTTAAATCATTTTAAATGAAAGATATAGCTTTGTGATGACGCCAGACAGCGAAACATTTTTTTTTCTTTCAAATGTATGCATGCATTTCAATTACAATGGACACACATCCGATTCAGTCTGTGGTTTCTTACTGTATTTGTGATCTTTCTATGATTTCACCAAAATGCATTGCAACACCTCCACGAATCCTGATATTGTATCTTTGTGATTTGAAATTGTATCAATTGTTTTTTTTAATGTCATTCGCTGATATTTTTCTTATTTGTCTTAGTAATTTCAAGTTATTTGCGCTGTAGGTAAATTTCACATCAGCTCATTTGCATAACGTTAATACCCCTATAGCAGGGATGTGTTAGGAAGGAGGGACAACTCGAACATAATATATTCAAACATCTGTATGGATACTATAAGCGTGCTGTCAAAAGCATTCTACAATCACTACAATGCTTTGATGTCCCATGCGCGCCACCGACATTTAGCTGTAGTTAACATGGTTAACTTGGAAAGCAATATCTTTAATTCCCTATTTTGTCTCTCGAAGCTGTGTTTCATATCACATTATTTTGCAATTTTCAAGAAAGTTAAGGACAACACCACTACAGATCCTTTACTCGGTTTTCTTCTAAACAATTGTTCAATGATGCACAAACGGAGATATAAGATAATATTCTTACTAACCCAATCAACAAATTTTTTTGAAAGGCAGCGCGGAACATGGCGGCGCCCGTAAGTTTTCTCGGCGTACGCTTTGGCAACTGAAACTGTAAAGTAAGACGGACTTCGTCTGGTTCTGTCTCAACCAAAATCTGCCATGTTAGAGCCATGATTAAGTATCATGAATGAATTTTGAAATATGTTTAATGGGTAAACTTTCCATTTAATCTCAATGGCTATGCCCCCCCCCCCCCCCCTATCCGTCGGTTTTGTTTTTGGGGGGCCCGAATAATTACCTCAACGAATATACTGCTGCCGGTTCTCATTCGTGTCAATGAAAAAATAACAGTAATCCCATAAGTTAGCCTGTCAGCGACGAGCATATCCGGACGGGAATATTAATCGGCTCATATAGACAGATGAGAGAGAGGGACGGGGAGAGAGAGAGAGAGAGAGAGAGAGAGAGAGAAGGGGGGGGGGGTAGCTGGGGAACGAGATAGAAACAGACATACACAGGTGTATAGGGAGAGTGAGAGAGATAGAAAAACATGATTTATTGTCACAGTAAATTGTGTTAGATCACGTTTAATCACAGTTGCATTACATGACTTTTGTACAAGTGAAAGTGTCTGTCTGTCTCTGTCTCTCCAAACGCGCCTACTTTCTCCCTAACCTCATGATCAATTTAGGAAGAGCTCTTGAAATAATTTATTAATGCACTCAAACAATCGGTCAACATGTATTTTGTCTGAATTCATGTTTTTGTCTGAACAACGGCCCTATCAGCACTTTCTCTCTTAATTTTTCACGACTAACCGCCTAACTGGGTAGCAACGCGTTATTACATTGACTTGTACTTGGCCATTCATATTCAATAGGTTGAATGCACTTTTGAATCTTATTAGTTGTTGCTACTCGGACAAACCTCGGACAAGCTTTGGTATTGAACGACGTGAATAAAAATTGCATACATAACGAAAATGGTATAATTACATAACTCTCCCGTTCCCCCTTCCTGATTCCTCACATACCCACGACTATTTCACCTCTCCTTTTTCTTCTGGACCATCGTCCTTTTAACTCTCGTTTGCTCATTGTATTTCCCCCCTCTCTCTTTCGACATACATCTCCAAACGCACGCACACACACTCACTCATACATGTTGCTGGTTTCCATCCCCCTCCTGTCACACGCACACACACACACACACACACACACACACACACATACACACACACACACACCTCTTTCGGGCGCTCTCTCTCTCTCTTCTGGCTTTATTCCTTTCTTTGCTGTCTCCTACTTTATATCCTACTCTATCCCACTCACGATGTCTCTTCTTTCACACAATCAATCCTAAACTCTTCCAGATCGACCTAACCCTCCTCCCCCCGCACTCACACATACGCCGAGCTATACACACATCCCAATCACTGCAGTGCATAGCGATACGCACTTGTGATATTGAATATTGTCAGTAATGTAAAAACATAGGTATCATGTTACAACATGAAATAAAGTTAATTCTCACAAGTTTTTCCAAGCATGCTTACCATGTGCCCATAGACAGTGGCCGTACCCTTGGAGTGCAAATCGTACACAATCAAGACCATAACGGGAAAAAAGTGTTTCCGACGGAGTCAAACACGATTGGATTTATTGCGCCTCAAATCGAACAACAAATCCGCTCAAAATACACCTCCCCTTCAAAAATCGCAACCGATTCAGACGTGTTCCATTAAAAACTGACAACGGGTGACAGTTAATAGTGGCACGTCATGAATTGAGAACGATAAAAACAGAAAGATGATGGATGTTGCAGTAGAAAGGTGGAGCGCCGAGTCTCCTTTTTGCGTGTTCATGTACGTGGAATACGAATGGTAAACGCAACGCACTGAAATCTCCGCTGTAGCACGTAGCGCTCAACGCTGTATGATGTACGGGGATTTAAAACACGCCCAGTCTGTGGAATGTGAAATTCTCCTAGCATAGGATAGAAAGCGAATAGACCGTTTTTGTTATGTACGCAGTTTTCATTCACGTCGTTCAAACAATTCGTTACTAATGGCAACTGAGGTTTGTCCGTGTAGCAACAATTAATAAGATTCAAAGTGCATTCCATCCATTGAATATGAATGACTAGATAGAGGTGAATGCAATAACACGTTGCTACCCAGTTAGCGGGAAAGTCGTGAATACATTACGAAACGGTCTATTGTTATTTCATTTGAGGGGGAATGTTGATTTGCATATGATTACGCAACACGTTATTGTTGCTATGTTAGGTGGAAGGGAGCCTTCGGGTTAGCCTCCAGTCGCGGTCGATCACACCATACAGGCCAGTAACATGTTTTGTTCTTTTCCACAAGCCTTCTATAATTACTGATATTTATAAACCCACATTTTCAGCGGGTAAAACAGTTCATTTCTGTACAAATGATGGATAGGGTTAGGTAAAAATATAGGTTGACCTTGGAGTTAATTTCTTCCTTTGCTCGATCGCCTTAACGGGGTCAGATAGGAATTTCTGAGCATTTTCCTTACTAGGTTCTCAAGGTCCATTATTTTGCGCGCTTATGTAAGCAAAATCGTATAGTTATCTAGTTGAATGATAACTCAATTTCTCAAATTCAATATTACACTGGTTATCGTTTCACAATTATAATCATAAAGGAAATTCACACGTGATCAGTCAGTGTAATCGATACGACCAAGATCTCAAATATTGATGTTTCATGAATATGCAAGAATTCCACATGTTATACATGAGAGCAATGTTCTTCAAAATGTGTAATTTGACGAATACTAATATAGTATTAATAATTCATATTAGCATGCAAGCTGGCGTACATCTAAGTTCATAACAGGTTATGTGAGACGCCAGTTGTTGCCTTATATGTTTTCAATGTGTCGATCATTATTTTTGTTGAGAATGATTTGTTGTTGAGGTGTCGGTGACCGTATTCTCCCTCGTGTAAAATATTTATTAGACAAATTGATTACAAGTATAACAATCAACTTTGCTTGATGTTGTTTGTGTGAAGAAAGGAGACTGAAATGAGATGACAGACGACAGTGCAGGAGGACGCATTGTTTTGTTTATAAACGAAACGGTAGCGTTCCAGCTGGTGCGGTGAAATTGGCTTAAAGGAGAAATCGTTGCCGGTCAACGGATCATAAGCGTACTTTAGAAAACTTAATTTCCTTTTGTGGTGTGTGCTGTTGTTAATGTATACGACAGGTGGATACATTCATTGTATGGGTAATGATTTTACCGTATCCTAGTTAGAACCAATTATGTTTAAGCACATGGAGTGCCATCAACCGTTTAATTAATGCAGATTCATTGTACGCTCCTTCTTATCACAAACTAATGCATTACAACTTCTCTTTGATCGCCCATGTTCAAAGCCGCCGATTCTCTGGATGATTTTTGCCTGAATTTGCCGTATAAACAAATTCGGATGCCCAGAAGAATTTGGGGAAATATCCTCACCCCATATGCTTGCGCAGTTGTGACATGTAGTACCTACGATTCATCTATAAAGATTCAATCGAGGAATATTGTTACAATATGGCAAAAAAAGCTCGAGACGAGATATCAAGTTGCAGGACAAAAGTTTCAATTTCACAATATTCAGCATGATGTTCCATTAAAAGATTGCATGAAACGTTACATTCAGATATTTTCCTTTCAGACAGGTAACATGAAAAGCGTGCCCAGCTGCCCCGAAGCTAGTATTTTCATCTGAAAAAGGATCAAACTTCGTGTTCGCCTGTTCTCATTAACTATATAACAAGCTCTTGGTGACAGCATTAATAATTCAGCAATGAAAGTTAAAATGTACAAATGTAGGTAAACATGACGCAATCGCGGCTGCACCATATTGTTGAGAGCAGCTGCTAATGCGAGGCGGCTTCGAAGCTTGTAGAAAGAATTTCTACGAGCTGCATCTCCAGCTCACCTAGTACCTTCTAGTGCAGCGACATAGCTCGACATTTTGACGTAATTGTTCACTTTTGTGTAAAAACACCAAAATTGGCACTCAGTGACATCCATATCACAGTGATTCAAGGTAGAAAAGGGCAAATTACACAGTGTTGAAGCTGTACTCTACCATAAAGAAAAATCCTGTCCCTCAATACATTTGCATACTTACTCATTCAATATCCCTCCATCTTGACAACCTCTAAACTCCATTCATCTTTGCTGCAACTTCTTTGAAAGTAGCCCCTTTTCCGTGACATCCACATCACAGTAATTCAAGGTAGAAAAACGCCAATTACGTATTGTCAAGCTAAAACCGAACATAAAATCCTGTCCCGCAATACATTATTTATTTTGGATAATTACTCATTTATGACCCTTCCATCCTGACAACTCTTGATATCCATTCATATTTGCCGCATTTTTGGTATTTCAAGGTTCCAAATGCACTCAAAATTGTTTTGCATACGTTTCAGACCATTTCAAGTTTTTCAAAAATTTCTGCGCGTTCGCGCGTTTTTCCGTGCGCAACGTGAACAGAACGTCAAAATACCGTTTTCTTACTGGTTTCATGTTGCTGACACTACATAAATCACATCCTGCGATTTTGAGCCAGTTCCATGCAATAACAAGAATGGCTGGTGACCCCCAATTTGTTTTAATATTCTAAAAGAGTATGAAATGGAGATGTGATTTCATGTGTCATTGTACCGTTAAATCCATCATGACGTTATTATATTGCCATATGAAAATGAAAAATGACTTTTCATGTATGACGCCATAATGTTTTTGCCCGTTTTGCTTATCTCAGTACTCCTTAATCAATTTTCTCCCAAATTTTAGTATGTTGTGCCTAAGACATTGTTCTATGGTAGCGTTGCTGCATTTTTCACTTTCATTACGTCTTCAAGATGTAAATTTGATTTTGGGCATTAATGTAAAAATCGGACGTTTGTACGTGTAATGTCAATGGGAGGGTCGTATAATTCAAATCATTAAATGACACAACAATCTTTTAGGAGCTGTATATCGCCTATGTTTTGATCTTTTACTCTCAAATTGTAGTATATTGTAACTGATTCTAGTAGCTTTTTGGGCAGTGGTCATAGCATAATTTCAGCTTGAATATCGATTTCTGAATCATTCTTGCCCCTGCTGTGCATTACGTGTTAAGTGAGTGGGAAGATGGGTGGATGAAATGGTTAAGGGGCCGTCTTAAGAACTCCTGGTACGTGCGGGCAAGGTCAGTTTTTCATTCTGCAATGTTTATTTTGCCACATTCTTCTGTTCTATCCCTCAATTTTTCATTCTCTTTGAAATTTTCTTTCCCACTGTTTCCTCTCACCCCTTTATCTTAAAATATTTTGTTAACACATACATGTATTGTGATCATTTAGGCAAGTCTCTATTCGTTGGAGGTGTGCTATGGGCTTTCTTGAGCGTTGCCTGTGATTTCTATTGAATAGATGGTCACCGTGCAGCTTACCAGCCCATGTCTGTGCACGAATTTGTCAATACAGACTTAAACTTGTCCACAAGTATGTCTCGTTTTTAATACTTATGTTGCCACAGTTCCTGCATTTTCACCCCCTTGGTTTGTCATTGTTCTTCGATTGGGGGACACTTATTCCAAAAGACCCGAAAGCAAAACTACTAATCAATAACCTACCTTCTCCCTCACCTCTCGTGACATGCCACTGTTCTGGGGTGGGGATATTGAAGTCTACCGTCAATGTTTTCTTAATTGGTGCATTTCTGAATATGCATGTACAGTTTGTATATTCCTACGGTAAAATACAATGTACCACCTACCCCTCCCCCACACATATCCACCCCTTATCCCTTACTATGCCTTTGCTCTAAATGCTAGGAGGGGTCTGTATGGCACCTGGCTCCTTGGAAATAAGGTAAAACCCTCACACTTCAGTAGTGTAGCATGGTTAAGGTGGATTTTTATACTAAAACCGGTTGAATATGGCGGCCATGTTGAAAATCCAAGATGACCGCCATAGTGGCTTCGGAAAAAATTGCAACATAAATTTTGGGATTTGGCGTACTTCAAAGCCTTAGAAAATGAATAGTATTGAAAATCACACAAATTTCTGAACGAACTTGCATGAGGAACCTGACTAATCAGCATGTTTACAGAAAGCAGGATCTAGCTGTCAGTAATTCTTTAATGTAGATTATGGTAGTCTGATGTTGACTTTTGTAAAAAAAAAATAATAGAGAATAAATTATAATTCGTATCTTCCTGAACTTGATACATCATAAAGTCAAAGGATGTCAAAGCAGGTTACGTGAAATTTCATCAATTATTATGTTGGTAATTATCCTTGGAATACTTAATGAGATTTTTATGTTGGAACAAACTGAGATACCAAACTTGTGTGTATCAGATAATTAATTCAGAACACATCAAATGGCATTGTGTATCACACCTGCCAATTCTTTAGCAGCCTGAACCGGCCATGGCAGTGTCGTTAATAATGAATACTATTTCTGGCAGAAAAATAGTTGTGGGCGGTAAGATGTGTGATGCACAATAGCCATTGATGTGTTCTAAATTAATTATATGATATACACGAATAGAGTATCGAAGTCGTGTAACCATATATGAGCATGTTGTCAAGGAAACAAAATCACTTTACCGGTCCGACATTGCCTAGCTGGCCAGCGTCGGGCACTCCCATTTCGAGTTACCGCTGTGATCACAGCTCCTTGCTCTACCCGCACAGTTAAAACCACTTGTCTTGACAATAATGCTCAAATAAAGTCACACTTTAGTACTCTTTTTTGAAGATCCAAATTTGTCCCCCAAAAATTGTCCTTATAAAGTATTCACAGAATTATTACAAGAATAAAAGCGTCAATCAAAAGTGTTTTTTATACCTAGTATAAAATGTTAAACGTGTGAAAATTATTCCACTTTCGTAATATATTCACAACTTCTCCCTTGACGTATAATCACCTATTTCTAGGGATACGGTTTCAATGGAATCTTTGTTAGTTGTTGCTATACGGACAAACCTTGGACAAGCTTTTGAGGCTACTATAGGTAACGTAATGTTTAAAAGATGTACGCAAACTTTGCATATATAACGAACATTTTCATTGTGATAAACGTTGCCTGACGCCAAGCATATTTGCTGATTTTCTATTTGCATTTTACTGGTATATCTGCCCACCAATAATTGTCTTTCATGAAGAATGACATTCTCATGTATAAGTAAACGGTGAATCATGTACGTTTAAGGACACCTAAAAGGAGACAATGAATGTGGTATGTACAGACAGGTGGTCGTTAAACCAGGTTATACAAAATGCCTACGGCAATCGATTGTTTTCGAGTTCGCCACCTCAAAGTACTTTAGAAATGAATAGCATTCTATCTTTAAGGATCCATTTTCAAAGAAGAAAGAACAATAACACCAAGGTCGAAATTCCCATAGAAACCAGCAGAAAGCGTCTACTGGGGGCATATTCATGAAACCTTACTAAGCCTAGTTGGCTACTAAAGTGCATTGGGCTTCATTCATTTTTAGTACCTAACTAGGCTAGTAAGGCTTTCTGAATATGGCCCCTGGTTTCTGTTGGTTTGAGTCTACTGGTCTGAAGAACTGCAAAATCAAACCAGTAGAAACCAGTAGTAAAGTCTAATGGTATTGAAGACCAGCAGAAACCATTGAGATTTAATGGTTCGAAAATGAGTGTGAAAAATACAAAGTCAAACCAGTAGAAACCATTAGAGACCAGTGAATTCTACTGGTATTGGAGACCAGTAGAAACCAATAGAAACCAGTGAGACCTAATGGTTTGAAATGGAGCGTGAAAAATTCAAAGTCAACAACAAAAAAATCAAGCAAGCTTAATTTTCCCCCGGATATAGTGCCGGTACGCCAAGGATCAACGCCGGATGCCTCCCCAGTACGGTATACACGGTAATGCCGGAGGTAACACGGATGATCCCAGAGCGTTGATCCGGGATGATCCGTGATGCGATCCGTGATAGGGTACAAGGGCCTTAAGAATGCCTCCAACCAATACTAAGCCTGTACAAGACAATGTTCAATTTGAACATTATATATCTTCAGTGATCATCAGTTTCCCTCCTTTAAATTGATGATTCTGGGTGCTGGTGGTGTGGAAAAGGTAGTCATGCAATAAAGCCGAACAACAATAGCATAGGACTGATAAAATGCAATAAAACGCCAACAACAGCAATGACAACGTTGTGTGGTTTATCGTGTGGCGCTATTCGTTTTCTATGCTTCATCAATGGTGAAGGCCCTGAAGCGAGAGCGAGACGATCATACAATAATAGTTGTTCCAGAAGTGAAACGCGTTGTTCTACAATACGCATTCAAATAGTTAAGACAAGAAAGTATTAATTTCAGACGATGTGTAATATGTTTTTATTATTATTTTTAATCGCTCTCCTTTTTTGTATATGAAATACAATATTCAAGTATTCACAGCATATACTATGGGTTCACTGACACACTTAAAAACTTGTACAATATAAATCCTACATCACAAACGAAAGTGATATTATTCAGGGCGGTGTGTTTGGGAGAGAGAGAGAGAGAGAGAGAAAGAAAGAGTGAGAGGGAGAGAGAGAGAGAGAGAGAGTATGCGAGAAATAGAGAGAGAGAGAGACAGATAGATCTTTTTTTTTTGGGGGGGGGGGGTAAAAAGATGACATTTGGGGAAAGTCGAGTGATAAGGCGGAAATACAAAAAAAAATGGATTCATTTCACACAATCTACTATAAAGATACTTGAGCACAATGCGACGTCTGTACAAAATCAAAAAATTCTGAGCGCACTCGGCGCATTACACACATACAAGCTGTACTAACTGGAGGGAGATCGAATGAATTCAGTTTCTTGGATATAAAATGGAACTTATGTAGCATTCCAGAATACACGAAGCCTTAATCAATATATTGTGACATATAGTTCCAAAGATTGCAATTACAATTACACGTATCAGCAATTATTCATTATAGTGAACAGAGTGAATGAAGAGATATAAGCATATAAGGATGCGAAAATTATACCAAAATACGTTCCACTGATTGTCGTAATAATGATTTTTGCTAGCAACTGTCTGGTTTTTTTTTTATATGTATCATATATAGCTTCATGTTTCATGATTAGAGTAAACGTGGAGAATAAGGGTCACTCATTATTTTTGTACTCGATCGACTTTCGATAAAAAGATGTCGTTAGAACGATAAATGTAACTGATTTTTATCATAGTTCACGTGTACCTAATTTTTCAAAAATGTGTAAAGATCAACGCAATTCTGCAATACCGCGAGAAACAGAAATGATATAAGCCTTTTAATCGTATCTATCTATCGAAAGCTATGTTGCATATGAAAACAGCATTCATGTAACAACATTTGGAACTAAACATTTACATTAAATAAAATGAAACAACTGTACAAATAAATAACCGGTAGAACAAAGACGGAGAAAAACGGGAATGCACCATAATAATGCGCAACTCTTACATTTTGGGGATATTTTTACTCGTATATACATACAAAATGGCATTACTTTCTCTGATTGTTTATCAAGTCCTCAATATGACATACAAAAATGCAGCCTTGATTTAAATAATTCAACTCAAATGTAACAACAGGAAGTAAATAATGTACAAAACAGTTGTAGACATACAACGGTCGTTAAATAATACTTATGGTATACTAATAACTAAGCACATTCAACAGAGTTACAGTGCCGTCACATTATATTTAAATATACATATCTTAATCTATTACGATACTACTTTGTTGTTTTGTTCTGATTGATACAATCATATTTCAAAAAAATTGAATACAAACAAATAATTGAAAGATTGTATTAATGTACCGCCAATGCTCCCTTTTTTCTGAGTGATAAGATTTAGATTTTAAATTTGACTTTCTGGATAGCCTGTGTAAATGTAGTTTTAATTGTACATTTGGGACTAAATCATGAATAAAACAAACACGATGAATAGATTTGAACCACACAATGCAGGTAAGCCCCGTGTTTGCCGACTGGTGTCACTAGGAGGATGGACGGCGACCAAACATCTCCCAGCCACGCCAGCCACGTCCTACTGAAAGCTGGCAAAAGCAGCCAACAGTTCGTGATCGATATAGCTATCGCCGTGTATCGCCGTCGAGAAGCCTCCCTGAATTCCTCCAATTTACCTCAATGGGCAGCCATTTTAGCAGTCTCGCAGAGGTCTACCTGGTGTCTTCGGTGTCTCCTGGTGTCTTCTGCTGCGCTTGGAAGCTTCTTTGCTTCTCTTTGCTTATCTTGAGTACACTTAATATATTGGCACACTTTGTCGCCCTGGATTCAATGTGAATATGGTGAATAAAGGCTTAATCAATTTGCATATAACACAAACGCTACATAAACCATGTCGTATACGTATGATATAAAATGAAAAAAAAATACCCAAAGGTTTATAAGGGGAGCAACCACGTCCCAGAGGCCACTGTCATTATATCGACCCCTTTCCAATCCCAACTTCCACCCACTTACGGGGAAGCGTGGAAACATGAGTTGATAACATTGGCTTAGACATTGCCCAACCCAGACCTGCAGACCTCTTGGCAACACCGAAATAAAATATCTTCTATAACTTGAGACAATCACGCAACAAATTCAACTATACTTTCTTTTTCAGACTGTTTTCCATCATGAGTGTCTTGCCATTAACCATGATTAAAGGTTAGTGAGAAGAAACCGTATTGCATTTTAAATCTAAATGCGCAAACAGACAACTGCAATCACATCAAATGGGGATACATAACACAGCTGAGATGCTTTGAACGGAAACCTTATTTACTATTATTTACATTCGGGCCAAATGGCTATTTGCACAATATTCAAACATACCATGGGGGAGTCCCCCGCAAAATACAAACGATTCAATGAATCTCTCAAATGAGATGACTAAAGAACATGTTACCTATACTTGAAGTCACAGCCAAGGCCCTGCCTGACTGGAAACCTGCCATTGCACTTACGTATCATGACGAAAATTGAATTTTGTTTTATAACGCGATAGAAATGCCCATGTGATCATTATGTGCATTTTGATACAAACTGTATATACAAGAGGAAAAATAGCCGGGCATTGCGAATTTAACGCACAAATCCTTTAGGGATGAATACAGGTTTAGCCCTAAGTGTGAAAGTTTTTGATTGTTTCTCTCAGAGAACAGTCTCGTGATCGGCAGCAATCGGCATCAATTGCTGCTCCAGAGACTTGTGCGTGCCTTCCTTGTCAGTAGGGGTGGTGTTGACGGACTGGATACCGCTATCGGCCCGGCTGTTCTTCCTCAAGGCATCGTCGCTGTCGATGTGGTTGTAATCGTTGTGAGGCGAGAGGCTGAGACCGCAGTTGTTGCGGTTCATCTCACCGGTCGCTTCGGCGTTGTTACCGCCGACGCTGCCGCCCCGCCTGTCCTCGTTGTTGGTGTGGTGGTAGCTTTGTACTACCTGCGGCAAGAGGAATTGCTTCTCCTTGTACTGTTCAGATTCACCAGTGTCGGAGTTTGTGTGATTGCTATCGCGCGGATAGAAGGACACGGCCGGCTCGTACTGCCCGTCGTAGTTGTCGTTCTGGTCGACTTCCTCCGGAACAGTCTCCAAACCGTCTAGGGACACCTCGAAGGTTACACTTACGCGCTTCACGAACGACTGGTGCTTCTCGGCAGCTGTGGCCGGCTGGCAGTGGTTGTTGCTCGATTTGTAATCATTGGGACGCGAGACGTCTCCGTCTTCTGTTCGTTCCTCTCTCATGGGCGTCATGGGGATGGCGTTGGAGTTTGGTCGCGGCATGTGCTGCGGGCTCCCATTGGAGCTAGAGATGTAGTCTTTCTCGTAGCCGTAGGCCACGGACGACTGGTTGTCCGTGGTGATCCCCGTGAGCACGGATCCCGCCGAGTCCCGGTGGCACTGCTTGCCCTTATCGTGCGTTGTGGAGTTGATCTGCGACACGGACCGCTGCCCGCTGGTCGCCGTCGGGTGGTACTTCATGGCCTGCTTCTCGCACATGCCATGCTTGGCCAGCAAGAGGTACAGGTCGCGACGGAACGCTTTCGTAAAGATGGCGTACAGAAACGGGTTCGCGCACGAGTTGATCGGATAGAATAGCACGATGAAGATCTTTGACTGGTTTGTCGTGAGTATGTGATGACCAAACGCACCAGACAGGCAGAAGAGCGCCATGGGCGCCCAGCAAGCGAAATCCGTAAAGACCAAGACCGCCATGCGTTTGGCCACCTTGGAGTCCTTCCGTTGCATGACAGTATGGGGGTTCCGTACAGTCAGATACATTTTGACGTAGCAACCGCATATCACAGCGAATGCTAAGGTATTTACAAAGAGGATGAAGATAACGTATGTGATGGTGACGGTATCTTTAATGTTTTCAATGTAAAACGGTAGACACATACTGGTGATGCCATAGTTCCCGACGTTGAAGAGAGGTAGGATTGCAATGAGAATCGAGAAGAGCCATCCCGCTATCATGATGCGGGCGGCGAGGCGGAGGCGGATCCGCTTGTTGAGGTCGATAGCGTAGATAATGGTGTACCACCGCTCGATGGTGATGACGGTGAGAGAGAAGACAGACAACTCGCTAGACAACATCGAGATAAAGCCCGCCACGCTGCAGCCGGCGCCATACTGCCACTCGAAGGAGTAGTTGAAGTACTCGCCCTCCGTGTGGACGTCAACGCACGCGACCATGAGCAGGTATACGCCCATGCACAAGTCAGCCAGGGACAGGTTACACATGAGGAACTTGGGCACGGTCATTTTGTGCCGCTGAGAAGCTAGCACCACCAGCACGATGAAGTTTCCAATCAGCGCCGTGCCGGATACGATCCACACCATGACTCTGAGAAACACGTACCCCATCACGTCCGTGCAGGGGTGGAAAGCATTGGGCTGCGGGGTACACTCCACGTCCGAGTAGTCGATGGTCACCAGGTGACCGCCGCACCGGCTGCCGCTGTGGTTGTACGAGATGTTGGGATTGATTACCCGCGGATTGAATCCATCGTCTCCTCCCCCTCCCTCTGCTCCTCCACCTCGCAGCGTCGGCTTCGGTCCCGGGACGCTTTCCTCAAGGCTGGAGCCATTGCCCAGCTGGGAGTGGTCGAACGGGGGAGGAACGTATTGCGAGTGGCTCTCCTTCGATTGATAAGGGGCGAACAGCGAGTGCGCGTAGTCGTCACTGTCCGACCCGCGTGGCACCGAGTCCGTCATAATGGGGTTATTGATCTCGATGATGCCGAAACCTTGCGCCGTCACCGTGGGCATTGTCGTCGACGGGCACGTTGTTGTTCGGACGTTGGTCGAGACATTCAGCTTCCTCAGACTCCCGAAGTCCTCCTTGGTCTGGTAGTTGAACGCGCAGCAGTGGCTGAAGTAGTTAAGCTTGGCGACGCGGATGCGCTCGAAACGGAAAATGGACGGGAAGTGTCGGAGTCGAACCGTGCCAGCGATGTTAAGTTCGATCAGGTATTTCAATCCGTTGGTCGGAAGATAGTCGATCTTCGTGTTTTCGAGAGACCTGAAGACAGTAAAGAGATACACAAGATGTAAGGAAGAGAGTACGAGGAAGGAGGTGGAAACATACAGGGAATAATTTGAAAAGGGAAGAGCGGGATCTGGGAGGTGAGTTTGGGAAACATAGAAGAGTACCAGTATACGGACAAAGCAAAGGTCCTAGCCAGACTTGTTCCACCTTGAAGCAGTGCAGCCAAAATATGTTGTGGCAACTGCCTAAAAATGGAGGAGGTCTAGGAGTCTTAAGACTTTATTCCGGGGTAACTTCAGACCAGTGATTTTTAGCAGAAACGTTGTTAAAAGTGAAACGAATAAGAACAACTGCCAATCATTCAAACGGACGCAACGAAACTTATTAAAATCACTACGTTTGATTGATTCCCTTACATGGTACGTAATACGTAACTCTATGGATTACTAGAATATAGGAACTGTTGGTTTGAGACGTGCATACATGTATACTTACAAATTCTTGGGTCCGCTGAATTCGGAGAAGGCATTTTCAGCCAGTTCTATGATCGGGTTTTCCGCCAGAGACCTGTAAAAGAAATGTGAAGTATTCCAAAGTCTTAGTCAGAGATATTTGTGTGCATGTGTGTGTGTGTGTGTGTGTGTGTGTGTGTGTGTGTATGAGTCTTATTGTGTGTATGTGTTTGCGTGTTTGTGTGTGCGTGTGTATGGTAATAGTAGGGGAGGGGTGTGTGGATAGAGAGTGTACATAAGAGGGGTACATACACACATGTAAGGTATGCGTATGTTATCATTCATATTATTGTGTTTACATGTACACGCTGTTTCATATTATTAGCATAATTATACATGCAAAGGGCAGTCCACGTCCATGGAAAATGGCTTTTCTAAAAAAAATCAAACCCTTAGATTACTAAAGGTACATGTAAAATTCCAATGTCAAATAGGTGTGGCCTGCACCTTTACTTTCTCGTGAATATATCGATATGCTACATCAATTGAAGTGGTATATGGGTCATACTAAAAGCCAGCAAGAGCAGCCGAGGGGGGGGGGGGGGGGGGGGGGGGTGTTTCACCAAGCTGTTCGTAAGCTACGAACGGCTTTACGAACAACCAGTGATCCCTTCTTGTGCTAAATGCGATACCACACTTTGTTCCTGTTTTAACATATTGGGAGTTAATTTCCAACAATCTTAATAAGTTTTGACAAATCATAAGCTTTGTATTCAGACACTTGTTGACAACAAGAATTTTCATTTATAAACATCAGATTTGTATTTCAGCTGATGGGAATCAAAATAATTGAGAATGTGATTTAGCAGAAGGGATCACCAGTCGTTCGTAAAATCGTTCGTAGTTTACGAACAGCCTGATGAAACTTCCCCTCCCCCCCCCCCGAATGGGTGAGAGTTTGTGATCGATAATAATAATAATAATAATAATAATAATAATAATAATAATAATAATAATAATAATAATAATAATAATAATAATAACAATAATAATGATAATAATAATAATAATAATAATAGTAATAATAATAATAATAATAATAATAATAATAATAATAATCGGCTCTTATATAGCGCTACCCAAAGCGCTCGATTATTACCCTGGCTTTAGCGCTAAAAGCTAGTTGATCTAATTACATCAGGAATACTATATTCCTGCCAAGTACCCATTTACTACACCTGGGTTGAGAAGGACAAACATGAGCAAAACACCTTGTCCAAGGGTGTACGCACCGGGCTGGGCTTGAACCCAGGATCTTTCTGCGAGAATCAAGGCCTCTCACCACTATACCACAGTGACCATCATCAGGACAATGTTACCCGAGATTCTTCTAAAATACTGATTTACTTCACTGCGGAGCCATTTTGATAGTCTCCCAGAAGTATACCGTGGGTCATTGTGTCTTCCGCCGCTCTTGACAGGTTCTTGGCTACTCTGTAGTCATGATAGTCTTGATACTCTTGTCTTTTCTAGGTGGCTGTTAGTATAGGACCGATATGTATTGATCGTTATTGTAGATTTGAGGTCAACTTACAAACTCTCTATGGTGGATCCCATGAATGCGTAGTCGGGTACGGTCACTATGTTACATTCCTCTAAGTACCTGGAATGATATAAACCAACAAAGTATACGAGACGTCAGTATTAATGTATGTATTGTTATTAAATCATTGCTATAGTAACTTCATGTATTAGCAAATAATGTAATTACCAAATAATAGGATTTCATGATGATTTGATAACCATTTATCAAAACAAATCAAGGAAACAAAGGAAGCAAGACGGCAACATACCGACGACATTTTTTTTTCAAATGATGATGCAAATATTGTCAGACAAAAGGTAAACCTCAGTTTTCCCGTCTAATGCTAAAAAATACCTTCTAAGAATAAAAGCTCCTACTTCAAACTGATCATAATGACACCATGATAATCAATACCGCACAAAGTCTGTCAAGGTTCTACAGAATATGTTGGTTGCATTTGGTAACTTAAGCCATGCAATGTTCGCAAGGTTTTATTTCTACAAATAGTTAATCAGAAAAAAAAAATCTTAAACAAGAACGAGGTATTAAAACAAAGAAATCCAAACAAAGCATAAAAATGTCTCCAAATAAGAAATCAGACATGAAAGAAAAATCAGAGTGGTTCACAGTTGCTATACATCTATATGTATGTCGACATTTAATAGCGTAGTTTACTTACTACTTTTAATAATACAAACAGAAATTCAAAATGTCGGGTGTCTTCCTTTTTATCTCGGAGAAGAATGGCGGCATGGGTGGAGAACCGTGTTTCGAATCCCAACGGGGACAAGTACACCATACGTCATAGTTTTTATATCGATATGCATTTGAAGCTCTCAATTATTCAAGTTTGACGCATGGCTCCAAGCTTTGTGGATTTTATAATGATCACACCCACTGTTGTCTTAATAGGATACTACGTCGAACAAGTGGCATGATGTAACAACAGATAAATTATCCATGACAACGAAATCTCCAAAGACGCCTAATTCCTCTCCTTATAAGTTATCTCACGTCTTTTCTCTACATTTACACTCTTTTAACAGGTAGCCCCTGCGAAAACAAGCACATGTATATAAGTTGTAATGCGTTTCAAAAAATGAATTCGCAGAATCCCGTTGGGAAAGACTTTAATTTAAATACGAATGAGAAAAGAAAATATTTCTTTCCCTTCCTCAGCTTGTCCCATGGCTATATAATGACGTGGGGGAGATGATACGATATCAAGAATAAGCTGTTTTTTTTTTGAAGGACACTTACAGCTTGTGTATCTTCATTCCTTTAAAAGCACCCGGCGACAGCGTGTTCAAGTTGTTTCTTGAGAAATCCCTGGAGCGGAATGGGAGAGAATGAAGGGGGAAATACTTTCAGAAACATTAAAAGAGATACAGCCACTATTAATCCAAGAAAACACCATTTACTTGTATGCTACTACCAATTCTACTTCTCCTTTTTCTAGTACTATTACTTTGCGTTTAGAAACATTGTTTTGACAAATGTTGGTTTTTTCATTATTACAACAACAACAACAACAACAGAAACAAAAGAAACAAAAACTACTACTACTACTAGTACCTCTACTTCTTCTTGTTCCAGTACTACCAATTATGCTACTACTACTACTACTACTACTACTACTACTACTACTACTACTACTACTAGTAGTACTACTACTACTAATACTATAACAACAAATATTCTTACTTACTTTTGTATCATTACGCTACAATATTACAACAGATGCTGCTACTTCTACTATTACTTATACTGTATTGCGTTACTACTATTACTACTACTACTACTATTACTACTACTACTACTACTACTACTACTACTACTACTACTACTACTACTACTACTACCACTACAACAACAAATACTGCCAGTACTACTGCTACTACTACTGCAACACAATGCTCATTAGAAACTCAATTAGTAAGGCCATTACACTTTAACCAGCAGCTGATCAGGGTTGATAGTTAAAGACGTTAGGTTTGGTATCTCATCGAGGCCGCAGTCCACCATCTCCCTACGGAAAGACATTGGAGGTAAAATAATACAGACATGCGTTCAATGCACAAGGAAGATCGTTTCTATCAAAGTTATCAGAATCATCGCATGAATTCCCATTAGTAGATCTCTGGGAGCATTGGATTAAGGAGAGGCACCCACGCTTTTGTACTGGTATTGCACTTTAAGGGCCAGCAAGTACTGTGACGGATTTGCGTGTTTTTTTAGTCAGAAAATAACCACTTTCTGAAGGGTTCTGGATTGTTGCTGACAGAACAACAAGCCGCGTAGTGAGTGTGTGGTCACGTCGCTTCTCCAGCTACCGGCCACAACATTAACATGACTCCCATATGTCACCCCCCTCCCCCACCCCACCCCCTCCCACTGCTAAGCTTGCCCAGCCCGGAGCAAAACGTCTTCGAGAAAATGCGATGGAAATAGATTGCCATACACTCATGACAATTATTTTCTTACAAGGACATATAAGACATCTTGCAAGAAATTAGAGCAGACATTAATCTAATGCATTCTACTTTTCTTGGAATATCCTGTTGCGCGTTGATATCCCAGGAGAAATTTGCTAGAGCATCCAATTTGGGAGTTCACATTGTTAAGTGCGTAAAGTGGTGTGTTCGTATAAACGAGGGTATGTAGTGTTATGGTATGACCGTGTGCTGGTGATAGAAATATGTATAGAAAGAATAAACGAGAGGGAGAGGAGAGGGAGAGAGAGACGGGGGGAGGGATAGGGAGAGGGAGAGAGAGAGAGAGAGAGAGAGAGAGAGAGAGAGAGAGGGAGGGAGAGAGAGAGAGAGAGAGAGAGAGAGAGAGAGAGTGGGGAGAGAAGAGAGATAGACAAAGAGAAGGGGGAGAGAGAGAGAGAGACATAGACACGGGCAGAGAGAGAAAGAGAGTCATAAAGCAAGAGACAAACCGACATAGAGAAAGACAGACAGACAGATAGAGAGACAGACAGATAGATAGATAGAGAGAGAGAGAGAGAGAGAGAGAGAGAGAGAGAGAGAGATGTGTACGAAGTAATCTTAAATATACCTCCGTTATTCCCTACATGTCAGTGCTTGAAGTATATCTGTTTCACAATAGCCCACTTGAATGCTGTTTTGTATGTGTGCTACGGGACAACATCCCAGTCCAAAAATAAGTTGGTCTCAGCAAAAATAGAAACATCACATAGACAGATCAAAACGCATTAAGAAAAACCGGATATTTAACAAAAAATGTTTAAATAAAACGCAGATAATTATATGACCGTTTATGACGCAGGAAAGTGTTAAATGTTTCTTGTCTTGTATAATACATTTTGACATCGTAAATGACCCATTTTGCCTTGGTGTTTGATTCATTATTTTGACGGTAACGTGAAATTTCCTTTACGTAAGTATTGCATTTCATGTCTATCAAAACGTAATATTTCATATATTCTTTTTACCTAATGTGTCCTCTTATCATGTTCGTGTAACATTAAAACATACTCTATGAAAATGCTTGGATAAATAGTTTACCATTCATAAAATTAAATACAGGCAGCGAATACGGTTTCTTTGGGGATATATGATTTAGGATATCAACACGCGTATACAAAAAAAATATTACCAAAGAAGTGAGGGTACAAAATCAAAGCATGCCGATTATACAGTTGCCGAAGTGCCTACAGTCAAAAGCGATTATTAAAACAATTATAATTTTCCTACCAATTATCATAATATTTTCTCAAATTCGTGTTAGACTTGCTTGTTCGATTTTTCTACTCTTATCGAGAGCAACTAATATTGGACCGGAATTGCTGTTTTAATGATTAGGTTCCATGCTACGCTTATGTACTTCTCTTTTCCTCTTTCTAATGGTAAGATGTTGTAGTCATTTTCCTATAATGTGTGCTTTAAGTTTTTTATTCCCGTTAACCTGAAGTTCCTCTGTGTTAGGATTTTGTTAGTACTCTTGTCTCTGTGAATTTTGAACATCACTTATTTGCCGAATACAAACAATCGTGAGAAAAATTAAACGTAATCAAATATAAACTGTTTCTCCCAGATTTTACAACAAGATCAATTCTCAAATCAGATTTCAGGGGTAGAATTGCATGCACCCGAGGGGTAAAAGCAAAAACAGGTATTTGGTAAGTTACACGAAGATCTCATCGTATTTCACATTCGGGGGAAACATCTTAAAATATTTCTACATGCATGGATCATTGTGTTTTTCTCGTCGTTTCAATGTAATTTTCAATCTAATAATTCAAATCTCTTCTACTTGACGAAGAGATAATCGCTAGAGGGCCGGACAGTTGGCAATGAATTATCGACAAAACCAAGAAAGATAGCAGAGAACAATGATTTGACGACATTGTTTCAAAAAAGGTGCTAAATCCGAGTTGCTGCTTTACATTACTCAGGAGAAAAATATTGAACATGAAATACAATAACGCACATGGTGGTAACTTGCTTGTCAATTCTTCTGACCAGTATTGACACAATAGCAAGTGTCGAATCTGACCATTATTTTGAGCGTGATTGTCAATTTTGAGAGAATGTGGCGATTTTCTGGCGATTTTTGGAATTAGCTTTTCATGTATCATTTGTGTAGTGCTTACAGCTGCTGAAGACGAGGAAGGTGTCCAAAGATATTCTGCAGAGGCATGTGTAGAGGAATGGACTCCAGAGTTCTACAAAGAGAGAAATGAAACCAAACATAGAGTTGATAATATGCATTTTTAAAACATTATTATTGAACAATATCTGAAGCAAAAAACAACTACTATGCCGGTGAAAATAAATACATATTTATTGAGTTCAGAAGAAGAAACAAAATCAAGACAAATGACATGCAGTGCTTATATATATTTCACGGTAATATCATATCTTAAATCAAATTATAATTGTTAAGACATACCGTCCACGACAAAAAAAAAGAATGACGCAAGAGATTTTGATAAGCGCATCGATCGTCAGAGCAAGCACAGAACAATTGCAAGTTATCTATTTTTATTTTACCCAGGGTAGCGCTTTTGGTGATTGAACACAATTTTATCAGGGGTCCCTGTTTGATGTGTGATATAAAAGCTTTTTTTCATACATGTATGGGGATTTCTTCTCTATACATGTGAACAACAAACATATCTTTAGAAGAAAGCTATCACGAAGTAAACACGCTTCATGTTTTATTTGAATTATACACCACAATTTAGTTTCACACTTCACACACCTAAACGTAGTACTTGTGGCTCACGCGATGTATTCGGAAGAATATGTTATTGTCTGCGAAAGGGATTTATTTCCTTTAAACTCATATAACTCACGCAAATAATTTGCAGCAGAAACATTAGTCGTATGCCTAGAAAGTTTGTAGTAACCATGTTGACGGACATGCCAGTAAATAATCATGGTTCGTGGTATATGTCCTGTCAGCTTTGCCAGGATTTGTCATTATGTTCCATGATCTAACGGTCACATAACAAGGCTCTGCTGTTTTGTATTACGCACCACGGTAGCGTAAATCCCAAACGGGCTGGGAGATGTTACATCGCTTCATAACAGGGCTTACTTGGGTAACGTGGGCTGAATTATCTGATTAACTTCAGTGAGCTCACAGAGGATTGTACTCAGCTACATTCCAGGGGATGGAGGGGGGGGGGGGGGGGGGGGGTTGGGTAGGTACTGAGGGAGTGGGTGGATGATGGAGCTACAATTAAGTATACTCTCTCTCTCTCTCTCTCCCTTCCATCTTGTTCAAATCCTAGCCTCATGCATCTATGTCTGCCCAGTTTTAATCTCCATCTCCTTCATTCTCATTTGCCATCATCCTCCCCTCTATCTCTATCGCCTTCCCCTATCTTCCTCTTTCTCTTGTTCTTGTTCACCCTATTGCCACCAAAAAGGGGGGGGGGGGTACTGAGGAAGTGGGTGGATGATGTAGGTGGTAGTGATGATGGTAGTGGTAAGGTGTGTGTATGTGTGCATGTGTGTGTATG
The DNA here is from genome assembly GCA_963669155.1 of Arbacia lixula. Taxonomy (NCBI): domain Eukaryota; kingdom Metazoa; phylum Echinodermata; class Echinoidea; order Arbacioida; family Arbaciidae; genus Arbacia; species Arbacia lixula. Next base: position 21,976,043 of record OZ022577.1, on the reverse strand, counting down.
TGTAATTTCATGCGTGTGTGCGTATATATCAATATATGTGTGTGTTTGTGTGTGTGTGAGAGTGTGTCTGTGTGTCTAGGTGTGTTTGTGTGTGTGTGTGTGTGTGTGTGTGTGTGTGTGTGCGTGTGTGTGTGTGTGTGTGTGTGTGTGTAGATGTGTGTCTGTGTGTGTAGATGTGTGTCTGTGGAGGGCGGGGTGATCTGGAATGACTAGATTGCATCGGTCGATATTGCTAAAGAAAAAACAAATCCCAAAATATTTCTCAACGGCTTTTTATTAATCTCAAATACATTTGTGTTATTACATGCTTTCTAGGTACCTGGACAATCTCGATCATGGTTGTACATTTTCTTTTATATCTTGTTACTTGTAATGTGCTGGAAATAATTATAACCCTCAAGCGCACTGAAGCGATCCGTGAATAATTTGATACGCTGTCTCTCCCTGAATATCTTTCCCTCCATTTCCCCCTTAAACTGTGTCAAATGAATACCCGTCTTTTTAGCATTCCTACAACCATAGGTGCTTGGCTTGTGGAGTAAGCCAATTAGCGCTGAAATACTTGGTACTAAGAAGGTTAAAATACAAAACAAATAGGCCTATACTTACATCAGCATCAAAGCTTCGTGGTTGGCGAAAGTGCGCGCCTCGATGAAAGTCAGATATCTGCATTTCTTGATGTTTCTAGTGAAAAAAAATGATACATAATTACTAATAAGATTTAGGAAACAGTAAAACCTTCTACTCTGGTTATATTCTACATGGTGTTACCGAAAGTTTTTACTAATTTCTAAATATTATTCATTAGTACACTATCACCATATATGGACACATTGAAAGAACAATTTAATACAAGATTATTTCCAAGTTCGAATGACATCACATACAAGTGACTCTAATGAGATGTGTTGTAGCTTTCCTAATAACTAAGACATACAAAAGCATTGTGATAATCCACTGTTTTCATTGATTTAAAAGAAAATAAATTTGATTTATGAATGGAATTGAAATGTTCCGTCAAATGTGAAAGTCCTGATTTGCCAATTGCCAGAGAATAAACACTCTACATCGCTATCTAAATTACATAAAATGTAAAACTGTTACGATGTATGAAAATCCTCTTCAGCAACACCCAGATGTGATTGAGCTACTTACATGGTTTTCAGCTGCGTGAAATTTGCCAGGTCTCTCTGTAATATCTGCGTGATGTCCGTCTCGATGATTTCTCTGTTAGACAAACATCAAGAACAAAACAAACAGAGTTATAACATTGAGAAGCTCACTATTTTTTAAGTTTGAGAAAATATTCATATTTTGAACGAGTTTTGTCCCATTTATATAATGTAATTTAATTCTATTATACATCGTTTCAGATTCATCTAATTTTGATTGACTCAAATGCCCCTCTTTCTATCAACGTATGTCAAGCAAATTTTTATTTTGCAAATGCATAACAACTTCGACATGTGGGCTGGTGGGTTGGGCATCAACTCTTTGTATTACAGGTAATACACACAAATCCCATAGAGCAGCGGTGTATCTGGCGTACTGAAGCTTAAAGACAGCCCATCCCTTTTTCAGATCACCACAAAACCATCGAAGCATTGGCAAAACATATAGAGAAGTGTTAGCAAGCTCTGTATTCACAATTTGAAACTGATACGTAGTGTAAAATTCAAATAATGCACGTAAACAACGTCTGATTAATAGTCTTTACCTCAGGCTCTTAGCAGTTTGTGTTGAAATATCTGCTTTATTGATTAATCTGTTTATCAAATTATAAAACGCATTATGAAAAAAAATTGTTCTATAGAAGGAATCATCTCCAAAGTTTGGTAATTACTCATAAAATTAGGATTTCACACACGCATAATAACCACATAGGTTTGAAATTAAACTGCTGAAATTTTTGACATATACAGAAAGCTTCAACATGCTATATTCTTAGAAATGGTCTTGAATCACACTTTCTTCAATTTACGATTGTGATAGACGACTTCAAATTTTAAGCTTGCAAAAGGGACGGACAATCTTTAACCCTTTGTGCGACAGATTGATTACTGGTCTGTGGGATGTACAGTTGAGGCCAGAAGTTGACATACACCGAGGAAATTCAAAGAAAAGGTGACACATGGCAAACATCATAAGATTTACTGTATCTCATAAAATGTTTGTGCTATCATGACGAATTTAATATCAAACAAATAAGTATGCCATGCCCATTCATCACATTGCTTTGTCATCAGAAGCTGGAAAGTATTTAGGTGTTTCCCCCAAAAAAAATCTTCATATTTTAGACAAATTGAAAATAAAAATTTGACAAAACTCTTTCATATTTATGCTAGTTAGTTTGCAACGCTAACATTTCAGATTACTCTTTTTTGTTCAGTGGTGACATATCATGATATAAAATGTAATATAAATCATAGTTTTGACATCTACATATTTCTATGAGGCGATATTTAAAAATATAATAACAAACAATATGATACATTTGGCACGAATAGTACTGTTTTTTCTTCAAAGAAAATTTCACCTGAAATATCATGTACTCCCAAACAGCACCCCAATTATGTGAAAGAGCTTAATACACACTTTCAATTGATACCAAATTCGTCATGGTAGTATTTATATTTCTGAAGATATAGTAAATTTTACAATGTTTGGCAAGCGAACAAATTTCACTGAATTCCATGGGTGTATGTAAACTTTTGGCCTCAACAGTATGCGGAATATCTGTGCTGAAAGGCGACCGTGGTATGTAACAAATCAAAGAAAACAGAGAACAGAGGAAAGCACATTTACCAACACAGAAAACAAAACACAGGATATTGAGATGGAACTTCGGCGGACAACACCAAGATCACTGATGAAAGAGGAGAAAACGAAATGGAAGAACGGGAGAAGACACTCGTTCTTCTTATGATTATCATCTTAACCACGAGGACTGTAACATTTGCGGTAGTGGCAGTGGCTACCGTGGTTGTGGCAGTAATGATGGTGATAATGATAGTAAGTGACCAACAAAACCAAGAATCGATAATCCTTCGTCACAAGAAATAATGCAAAGAGATTATAAGGTGGTACTTGATTTCTGCCCATCACGACTCCTTTCTTCGAAATAAACCCTGATAAAGGGTAATTACTATTACTAATGTTAAAAAAAAATGCATTTTCTGATGTACTTCAGCAACATCAACTTCACAGTGGTTTAAACGGAACGTCGATTTTGCATATTGCATTGAGGAAGGTTCAAGATTGAAGAATAAGAAGAAGAAGAAGAAGAAGAAGAAGAAGAAGAAGAAGAAGAAGAAGAAGAAGAAGAAGAAGAAGAAGAAGAAGAGAGAAGAGGAGATGCAGGAGGAGGGCAAAGATGATAAGAAGATTATGAAAAAAGCTGGAGCGAGAAGAGGAAAGAAGGAAAAAGAAGAACAAAAATCAAAAAGACAAAATGGAACGAAAGGAAGAGAAGAAGAACCAAACTGTTGCAACTGATTCCCAAATTGATAAAAGATGAGTAAGGGGAAGAGGATGAGAAGGAGGGAGAGGAGGAGGAGGAGGAGGTGAGGAGGAGGCGGACGAGGAAGAGGAGGAGGAGGTGGAGGAAGAGGAGAAGAAGAATTACAAATAATTACAAGTGACGGATGGCAAGGTGATCAGGACGATAATAACAGGCGGGATACTGCTAACCGACGTGCTATTGCCATACAGTAATTACCGTTCTCATTTTAGAGCGTTCATTCCATCCCTCCCCATAATTATGCCTCATCGTTCTCACCATGCCCACTGTCATCACCTAAAGGGTAAAATTATCTCTCGCGCAATCCGCTAAACATGCTACTGATTTAGACACCAAAATATGTTTGATATTTTTACGGATTTATTCGGAATCCAAGCCAAGGTTAAACGCTCAAAATGCCCTCGGTCATGTCGGTTAGGTTAGGGAGGACGTCCAGGGAAAACGAGCACACCAGGGCCCTGTAGCATAAAACTACCATGGTAACATCGCTCAACAGCCAATCAAATCAAAGGTTTCCATAGAAGTTGCCATTGATAGCAAAGTTACCATCAATGGTAAGTTTAATGCAACAGGTCCCATGTGAATATATCTACCCCTCCCTTTCTCTCTGAGTTCTTCCACCCTGTCTCTCTTTGCCTGCCTACGTCTGCCTCTCTCCTTCTCCTGCTGCTCTATTCCCTTTTCTTTCTGTCTCTCTGCTCTCCATTTATCTCCTCTCTCCGTCCCTCTTCTCCCACGTCTTTCTATCTCCCCCTCCTTCCCCCGTATCATTCTGTTGTCTCTTCATTCCAAGTCAAGAGCCTATCTTGAAAAGGTTTCACGCATATTCATGTCCTCCCCAACTCAAGCATCATCTCTACATTACAGTAAAACTCTGCCTAACGTGTCCCGTCTTACCCCTTCCCCAGCTTCCAGGTCACGAGACGATAGTTAAAGGGATAGTTCACCCTGAAGGGTCCATGGTATAAATGAAAACAGACATGTGAAAAAACAAATCAGCGAAGGCTTGATGAAACTCCGTCAAAGGAAAGTAACGTCGCGTGCGACGTGATGTCCCATATGTTGTGTGCTGTATGATTCCATAAATTATTGTTTATCTGTCTTTGATGAATGATTTCTTTTTTTCCCAATAGGTATGTATGTGTGTAAAGGCGTGTTTCTAATGCTATATAAAATGTACAGGTTAAATTTCTGAATATCGATTTGAAAAAAATTGACATTTTCACAAAAAATGTACACAAAATATCGGAGAGAACTCGCACATGACGTCACAAAATCGAAATTTGAAAAGACCATAACTTTCTTATCCTTTAACGGATTTTCGTTAAACCTTCACTAATACGATTTTTTCTATGTTTCCGTTTTTATTGAAACCAATTTATCTTCAGGGTGAACTTTCCCTTTAAAGGTTGGGGTGCGGAGGTGCCGATTACCGGATCCGTAATCAGTACGGGTTCGGAACTAGTTTGATTACAATGATTTGATTATTTTTATACGATTTCATTCTCGTTAGATCAAACATCGGACCCGTCATGCCCGTGGTCACGGCAAAACGACTCTACCCAGTACCGTTATTATGTAATCATTAATCTAACTGTGAAATGGGTCTAGTACGTGTGGCTTAGAAATACCAACTGGGTGCGTGAGGATTATGGGATTTGGTGGAAGCAGTCATAAAGTCGAGATTACGGACTTAGTGGAATCAGGGAGGTAACGAGGGATTAGGTTTAGGCTTTGTAGTTAAGGAATTAAGGTTAGGTATTTGTGATTGTTTCAAATGTTTTGTTGCGTGAATTCATTTATTTGTAATGAACATTATATTTCAATATTCTTAAAGTTATAGCGTTTCACATTTCTTGAAGTAATATTTATTATTGTCTGTATATTTTCTGGACCCCCGGAAGAACAGATGCGCCATGTTGACACAGCCGAGTATTGAGTATATTGTTCAGCTTTTATCGGAAAATCAATTCAATTCAATTCAAAACCACAACCATGACTAAGGGAATGCATTAACGTCCATAGGTTATGGATTTTTAGCATACTCACAGTTGAGCTAACAACCCAACACATGCTTGCACACACACACATCCACACACACACACACACACACACACACACACACACACACACACACACACACGCACACCCACCCTCACAGACACATACATGCATATGAAAACATAAAGAGGACGAAAATAAGTTTATCGACAACAACAAAAAATAATAAGAGAGAAATACAGAAAGAGAGAGAGAGAGAGATAAAGAAAGAGAAATAGAAAGATAGATAGAGAGAGAGAAAGAGATAGGATATGATTAGAGAGGTGTTAGGTGATGGAGGAGAGAATATCACGTTCATATTGAACAAAGTTGTTGAATGGTCACTCGAAAAACACAGCAAAGATTGCTTAAAGCTAGCAGAAATCCAACACCTATTTTGGTCCAACGGTAGACGAGGATGTTCTTCTTCAAGTCGTCACGTCCAGGCTAGAGAATCAGCTCACCTTGCTTACAGAACAACCTCCTGTTGATTCTGTGTCACACGAACCAAAATGTCAAGTGGTTCTATTCGAGAAACTTGCTATACAACCTCCACCAAATTTCCCCACGGGTTTTGACAAATTTCTGCTCCCCTTCGTTTCTCTCCTTGCCCTTTTCTCCTCTTCTCCGTTTCTCTCTCTCTCCCCCTCTCTTTCTATCTCTCTCTCTCGATCTTTCTCTCTCCCTCCCTACCTTTCTCCCCCTCTCTACCTCTCTTCTCTCTCTCTCTCTCTCTCTCTCTCTCTCTCTTTCTTTCTCTCTCTTTCTTTCTTTCTCTCTCTGCTATGTATTTATTTTTTACTCGCTCCATCGAGCCAATGTTCATTGCCGGTGTACGTACCACTGCCCCTGTTGCCTACATGCCTTCATTAGCCCCAAAAGCGACACTCGTATAAATGTAGATGGGTCGCTATATTTCGGGAAGGTGAATTTAGGCGATCAAGGAAATAGAGCAAGGAGAGAGAGAGAGAGAGAGAGAGAGAGAGAGAGAGAGAGAGAGAGAGAGAGAGAGAGAGAGAGAGATCATGATGCTTCGCAAAAGCATGACGAAACCGTCGGGTTGCGATTCGATCGAACACTGTATACTGGACTGTTAGCATGCGTGGTTGGATTGTAAAGTGCGAAGTCCAACTTTGCGATGAGTGACGAAGATGCTGGTTCGATGAGAGCGATGCAGTTATGATTATGCTAAGTTACCCTTTTGAAATCGTAAAATCGTAAAACTTCATGCATTACAGTTATTGAATATAGCTATCATAAAACACAAATACGCATACCAAGGACAAGAATTATGCCTATTTTGATTCGTACTACTAGTATAAATTTCACTTTAACACGATTGACGCGATGAATGAATTAGCACTTGTAATCATTTTAAATGACAGAAATACGAATTCGACATCATACGCGTCGTGGTTGATAAGATATTATAATAGTAATTGAGTGATCATTGGACACGTACACGTTAGAGAGACTCGTTGGACACGTTAGACAGACGATACAGAATAACTGGGAAAAAGCTTTCACTTGTATGACCCCCTACACTCCCCTCCAAAAAGAGGTTAACTTGTTTAAAGATCTATATAAAAACTGTATTAATTAATTCATGCAGCCAGATCTAAAAAGTGATTATGCATGGTTTTGGATAGAACATATACCTTGTTTGTAACATTATATTCATGTTTAAGGTAAGCCTACATAAACATGGATGCAAAGAAAATACATGTATCATTTCATCACATCAGTAGGCGTGCACTTGTTAGTATGTTTCCCTCGCCACTGAATATATATAAAGTCATCCCTTAAACCTTTGTCAGGATGTGTAATGATTGTGCAAAATCAACAACAACACCGCCACATAAAGAGTTTTAAAAGGAATATGACGCTTATCCCAAATGGAACCTCACTCTTATCTATTCGGGAAGCTCGTTTAAGCAAGCAAGTCTCATTATGCGATATGATAAAGTCAGGAGGTTCGCAGGGGGTATCCGGGAGAGTGTTTGCCACGCCTGCTGCTCGTCGTTAAGCGGGGCGAATTCTAATTCTGCTAATCCACGAACGGAAAGAGGAGAGACAAAAATCCCATGCGAGTCGTGGCTCCATTTAGCAGTAACCTATACATCCACCCACGCATCTGATCGCTTCTGCACATTTTGCATTTTCTTCTATAACCCTTTTGTGTGTCAGACAAAATGCTGCGCTGTGGGATCTGTGTGTATTAATGGTGAAATAATCCACCAGTGGGACATGGAGGGTTAAAGGAACGACTGAGCTTTTCTGGCGTGAAATCGTTCATAGAGGGCGCTGCAATCGACGGCGTTCGGCGGCGGTCTTTTCGGTTTATTGCCATATGGTCCAATCCCAGTTGGTCCACTTACCATTTCGTCTACAAGGAATCCCTTAAAAATACCGTTTTAGATTAAAATACTGGTTTAACTTATCAACAACTCTAATCTACACCATAACCTCAACCGTTAACCCTAATCGAGACCCCCACCCTTACCCTAACCTATACATATCAGCATGTGATGGTAGACGAAATGATGAGTGGACCAACTGGGAGTGGAACAAATAGCATATCACCGTCTTATCAGCCCCATCCCAGTGCCGATCTGCAAACTTGTGTTAGTGGCGATCTAGTGTTAAGTCGCAAATCGAGGTGTTCTGGAGCGTGGCCCGGTTCGGTTAACATTTGTCGCAAATCCAGGTGTCCCTGAGTGTGGCCCGGCTCGGTTAACAATCGGGAGTCTCCGTATAACTTCGGCAAACAAGCACACAATTGCAGTGATAAGGGTGACTTTACATGTGATATGTGCTTATTTTGTGTACATGCACCATAGCGTGTGAAAGACTGGTGCTAGTAGCACACACGCACGAGATCGCCACTAACACAATTTTGCAGATCTTGAGGGTGGGGCAGTGCCGGCACTGGGGTGGGGCAGATAAAACCGCCGCCGAACGCCGTCGATTGCAGCGCCCTCTATAAACGATATCGCGCCACAAGAGCTCAGTTGTATGTCCCTAGGTTTTTTAACGCGTTGTATGCCACTTGTGCCATTTTTTCACACGTAGTACACACAAATCCCATAGAGCAGCAGTTTATCTGGCACACAATGGATTGAAGGATAGAGGATGATTGTAATACGCATGCCCATCATGTTCAGACAGACACCCGTTCGCCAGGCAAATGTTTTTGTTCTGAACGGGACTGGATTGTCTTATAATGATGATTTGAGCCAGTGGGATACCGAGATATGTTAAAATATTGAAATGTGCTAACAACGTGCTCCTTCTTGTGAACATGATAGGATGAACACTCATCGGAAATCACCAGAAACCCATGTATGCTGTAGAGATATATATTTGTTTTCATGCCGAGCTTACATAAGATACAGCACACCAATGGAGGAACTTGCTATACCATGTACTGCTGCATCATCTTTGTCGAGACCAAAGCCGAGTGTATCTAGCTTTTGCTTTTGCTTTAAGGATTCTTGCCCCCTTCATAATGTCCTTTTTTATACATACTTTAAACTGACATACTTGATATTGTTGCAATTCAATGAATTCCCTTATTGTAAATCTCATCGAAGTGTTACACTATATTTACAGTTCAGTGACTTCTTACATCATGTCCATGTTGAGATAGAGGCATCAGTATCTCACCTCTCTTTTGTTCTAGGACAGGTGCAAAGAGAGGTAATCGGGTGCACCGTTTGAATATTTATAACAAAAGACGCTCACCCCTTCGGACTGTCACCCTATCGTGCAAGAACAGGGTCTATCCCCTTACCCACCAATCCTTCCCTCCCGGAGGGGCAATAAGCCGGGTTGGTTCGTGCTGTGAATACAGTCTGGAATGACTTCACACGGCTCGTTCTGTGTGTGTGTGTGTGTGTGTGTGTGTGTGTATGTGTGTGTATGTGTGTGTGTGTGTATGTGTGTGTGTTTGTGTGTGTGTGTGTGTGTGTGTGTGTGTGTGTGTGTGTGTGTGGGTGGGTGCGATTGTGTGTGTGTGTATGTGTGTGAGGGGGGGGGGCGGGGAGGGGGTGGGCGAAGGGCAGGAGAAACAGCAGTTAGTGATCGATAGATCCGTCTGCTAACCTGCGGATGCTACAAGTACAAGTCTAATGACTGTATTTGAGGACAAGTTAACAAAATAGACACAAATAAGAAAACATATTGTTTATGATTCAGCCGTAGTGAGTGTCAGAATGACACATACCGAATCAGTGCTACCAGTTCCCATGAATATATGTTTGCGAGGATAACTTTGATATCTTTCTCGAAAAATATGTGATATTATTGTTACCATCTTTTTAAAACAAACATGATAGCACATGTCCACAATATAGAATTTACAAAAAACAACAACAACAATGGCGTCAAGACAACGGATGTAGACCTTCAGTATCGACAGATTGTCTGCCAGTCATGTGGAATAATGCCAATTCCAGCCGATTTGAAGATTCTGTTACATTAATTTGTGTCTCTTCCCCTTTTTAGTCTCAACCCTACTTTGACAACTTGGAGCCCAGAGGAGAAACAGCGTGGGGGAGGGAGAGAGAGAGATTGAGATTACGATTGAGAGAGAGAGAGAGAGAGAGAGAGAGAGAGAGAGAGAGAGAGAGAGAGAGGGAAAGAGAGAGAGAGAAAGAAAGAGAGAGAGAGAGAGAGAGAGAGAGAGAGAGAGAGAGAGAGAGAGAGAGGGAAAGAGAGGGGGGGGGGAGATGGAGATTAAGATTGAGAGAGAAAAACTGAGATAAAGAGAGAGAGAGAGAGATAGAGACGCTGACAGAAATACAGAGAGAGGGCGGGAGAGGTGAATTAGGTGGAGACGTGGCGAAAGATTGACAGTGACAATATGATGAAGAGATTGAAAGAAAAAAAGGCTAAAAAAAAAGTGCAGACGCACATTTATAAGGCAAAGTAGGGACAAAAATAAGAAAGTATGTCAAAAATGGAGAGAGGGAGGGAGAGAGCGATAGAAAGGAAGAATAGATTTTTAATCAAAGGTAAATCGTTGCGGAGTATACTCGTCTAGAGGAGTTATACAAGGATATGAGAAGAACGGGAAAGTTTGGCGACACTGGTCGTGAGGTGAATACACACAAGGGGCTGACGTCATAAACAATGAGACCACAAGACGCGGACGGGGATGAAGATGATGTGTTGACCGAAAGTGTGTTTTGGAGTGTAGAAAGATGGATAGAGCCTGAGCCTAAACTTTATTTCATTTTATATGAATAAAAATTGAATTGACTTCCTGAAATCAAACTAATTCACGGCTCAATCATTCCAATATCGTAAATGTTGTGCTGAGAGGTGGTCGTTTGATAACTCGATCTATTTGACATCTGTGTAACGAACGAATCATAATGTGAATAATGTGTAATACATAAGTTCGCACTGAAAATAAAATGAAACAGAAGAGAGGGGAAGAGAGAGAGAGAGAGAGAGAGAGAGAGAGAGAGAGAGAGAGAGAGAGAAAGTGGATGTGACAGAAACAAAGAAAGATAGAAAGAAACAGAGAGACAGAGAGAGAGATACAGACAGAGAGAGAGAGAGAGAGCAAGAGAGAGAGAGAGAGAGAGAGAGAGAGAGAGAGAGAGATAGATAGAGAGAGAGAGAATACGATCAAGCATTTTACGGGTAAAGAAATCAAACAAACGCTAGGCTTACTTGAACTGTATATATCTATAATCACCACCAAGGAAGGAAAAGTTGTAGAAAACCAAGGTCAACATGTGTCGTATAGATTCATCGGTCGTGGGGAAGTAATCACACACTGATGGATGGATAAGGGGATGTCTTCATAATGATCACGAGGATTAGCTCCTGCAATTATGGAAGAATGTGTGAAGGTCGTAATCGTATATATATCAAGCCCCGTTTGCACCGGCCCAGATACGGCATAAAATGCCCATCCCCAAAACATGATATATTTAAAAATTCATAACCTTATCTCTCAGTTGAGCGCATGACTCATTTTTTTTTTTTATTGCGATGTACTTTTATTTTGTATTTCCAGATGGGGCGATGGTTATCAGCTTACGCTTTAATCTTCCCAAAATGTGAGTCGTGTGTTTATAAAGAACATGTTACAATTGGAACATGATTGATGGCAAGCAGTAGTTGGATGAGAATCAGAAACTTACAGTGTGAAATATATAATGGAGGAATCTCATATCCGAGGACAAATCATCATTGTGCCACTATGGCACGCCATTACTGAAACAATTTGACAAGTCTTATAGAAAAGGTAATATGGAGAGGTGTAAATGCTGCCGCGAGATGCTCTGAGGCAATTATCGAAATAGATAAGGAGACAAAGAACAAAAAATGACAAAGCTGTCAGCTTCAAATTTTCGAAACGAGAAAATTGTGAACGCTGCGCGGTCCCGTGGGATGCACGCTTAGAGAAAGGACATTGATTAACAAAATCGACACTAATATCCGAACACGGGTGAGAAAAATGAAGACTTGGCTTGGAGGAGTATGATACGTAAGGGAAGGAAAGGGGTGATAGGAAGATGAGGAAGAGAAGATGGAGAGGAATACAGAGAAAGTAGGAGAGTGAGTGGGAGATGGATTGAGAAGGAAGATGAGGAGGTGGAAGATGAGGAAGAGGAGGGGATGAAAGAGGAACATATAACAAAATGTGATGAGGAGGACGAGAAGGGGGAAGCGGGGAGAAAGTAGAAGCAAGGAAGAGGAAGACGAAATATTTGAAAAACGTGAAGATCAGCGATGTAAAAGGTATACACTGTATAAAGCTTCAACACGTGTGTACAGATTATGACGGATGTTGCGTACAAACCTTCACAACGGAAAGAAATACAAATAGAAAAATGAGAAAAACAGAGGTGGACATTGAAATAAAATCGTTTCTTCAAACGAGAAGAATAATTAGCAGTAGATTAAAAAAAAAGGCGGAGAATACAAATTGTTAGAAAATTGTGGAGCAATACAACGAGAAAGAAGGCAGGGAGAAGTAGGAGAAGATGGAAAATAAATGACAAACATATTTTCTGATTTGATTTAGAGTCCGCTGCATAACTGAACTCTGCCGGTGGGGACGATTTATCTTCCTCTATCTCTCTCTCTCTCTCTCTCTCTCTCTCTCTCTCTCTCTCTCTCTCTTGAGTGCACCGGAGGCTTCCCAACAGTACCATCACATAGAACATGATCAGACATCGTGTAATGCAGCATATATCAATATTTGAATACACGAAACCGCCCGAAAGAAAAGATCTAAATTCAGCGGTATCATATTTGCACCCGCTGTCGCCAACTCCGTGAGATAGAACGGCATACCGAGAGGCTCGGGTTTCAGTTCATGGGACCAGCAAGGGAACTCGAAGATTATGACTTTAATCGCAATGATCGATAGGCGTGTGCCTTCCGGCTATCGATTTAGATGAGTATATGCCGATCGCTGAAGATTGCTATTGCTATCGCTGGTAAGACAGGGTGTGGGTAAGACAGGAGGGGGGAGGGGGGGGGGGGGGTGTTGCTAGTTTGAGCGTGGGGGTGTAAGGATGTAAGGAGATACGTGACCTTCCCATAAAACCACGATGCCGCCTTGTGCTGCAAAACTGTCCGATATTATGATGTTTGCTCAATTCATGTAGACAACACATATGTATCGCAGATTTCTGGTTCATTTGCTATGTACATAGTGGTAACGTCAATGGTATTAGAGTATTTTACGGAACGAATTTCCAATTATTTTATCAGTACAACATGTAACATCATTAATTTATTTAGTATGATAATTACAACGATTCTAGGAGTTACAGTGGCAACGCATTGATATCCAGGAAAAGAGTACTATATTATGGACCGCATAATGTACACTTTACAATCTACCATAGATCGCATCTTATCCAATACCGTTCGTTTAACATCTTTACGAAAACGATTGAATGACACACACACACATACTTTGCAGCATACACATACACAAATACACACATACTTTCTCTTCCCCGCCCATTCTCTCTCTCTCTCTCTCTCTCTCTCTCTCTCTGTCTCTCTCTCTCTCACACCCCCCCCCCCCACACACACACATTCGCATACGTATGTAAAACAGCATTTTGTGTGGAACGGCATGAGTTAATTAGAAAATCGACACCTACATCAATGCATACACCCAGTCTTTATCCATATCAGCCGGCAGAACTTCCCCAACACCCACCCCTCCCATTCGTCCACAACCCGCCCAAAGCGGCTTTCTTTCACGCCACTACTAATAACCGGGGTTCAATGGGTGTCTTGGATGGGACAGGGTGGGCGGGCTGATGCGATTCATTACAGATCTGAGCACTCGATAGCCTCAATCAGTCGGCCTGTTGACTGCCCGGTAGATGAGCCGGGTGGACGTAGCGTAGCGAAGGAGCTTGAGTGGAAGCGGAGTGGTATAGAGGGGTACGAGGAGGGGGGAGGGGTGGGTGTGGGGTGGAATAGAGTGTGGGGAGCATGAGGGGTGTTGGAATTGAGGATCGGGGGAGGGGAAAGAAAGGGTAAGGACGAGATAGAAATACATTTGGCACAGATAGATAAAATACAACGGGAGATCGAGAGATGTAGGGGGCGAGGTGTGTGGGTGATAAACACACAACAAAGACACACAAACCATAGACCCTACAACGAAGGGTCCAAGCACAAACCATGCAAACGGTGATGAAAATAGAGAGAGAGAGGGAGGATGAAGGTTAAGATCGCGTTGTTTTTGCGGTCAAGGCCGAATTGCGCTGGTGGTGCCCATGGGCCCTCCAGTATTGAGGCCGTCAAGTTCCCTGGGATTGCAGCGGCCTAACAAAACCTCACGAGATCTAAAAGAAAAACATCAGCAAAAAGGAACGTGTCCTAGAGATTCACATCGGCGACCCAACATCATTAGCACGGGTAGTTCCGCTAACAGTCTAAATTTGCAGACAACGTTCGCATACTATCGGGCAGGTATCGTTAAAACTCACGACGTAGTCTGAGCCATACTAGACACAAATTAATATCGGGAAAAGGATCACAATACGCATATACGCGTCTCGCGCAACTTGGCAGTCGTGGCGGCTGCGTCGAAGCGAGGCTGAAACCAAAGCACTTTCCAAATTTACCCTCCGTATACTCTAATGAGGTGTCAACATACGAGAGCATGATCTATGGGTACAATGTCAAGGCATAGCAAACTAATCACTAAGTAACATCAACTGCTGGTGCCTAGTGATCGTGATCGTATAGAATTAAGACACATACGAGTTACATCCAGTGAGGCAAGCCCGCCTCAAAAGAGAAAAAAAAGGGGGGAAAGGAAAAAAATCGTTGTCTTAATCCATCAAAATGTCTGGGCGAAGAGGTGATATTGGCTCCGCGTTGTACGAGACTCGCGACATTGTAAACACTTCGTGTCGAGGAGGAGGGATGGCCGGGGGGGGGGGGGGGGTAGAGAGGTGGGATATCATCAAATCGACGATGCGTCGTCGTTCATCTGGAGAAGCATCAGGTCAAGACGACAGGCAGCGCGAACGATCTCTTCTCTGATTTTCTGGAGGTGGCGGGGATGATCCGGACGGTAATCACAGTAGTGGTATTCTTGGTCTTTCCTGACGCTGACGCTATGCAGGCACTTCATTTCATGTTTGTGAAAGCCTTCTCTCATGATTGTCTATGTCTGTCTGTCTCTGTTCCTTCCTATTTTAGTATAATTGTACCCTTTTGTCCGTGTCTTGTGCCCTTCCCGAAATTCATGATCATATCACGATATCAACTTGATGTTCTTCTTGGTTGTCTTAACCCTCGTATTATCATTGGCTCATTCACTGTCATCAAATAATCATTGGTCTTGGTACCTTGGCACCTTGGCACCTTGGCACCTTGGTACCGAGAGGATCAAATCATTGTCAACATGTTTGATTGTGTTGCTCAGTCATCGCAACCGTTATCACAGTTGACCTCTCTTCTGCACACCCTCTCCCTCCCCTTTCTTTGCCTCTCTCGTCCCTTCCTTTCTCCTTGGTCTAGCCAAATATGTCAGAGCCCCGATCGGATAAATCTCGGGCCACTCGGGTGATGTTGACCTTTCGAACGATAGATGGCAATCTGTGAGGCACATATACTGCGGGAGAACCAAAATCAGAGAGATGGCGGGAAAATAGCACTTCTTGCGGACGACCACTTAGTTTCTTGTCATTACGTCACGCATGGTCTGACATGAGAAGGTACAGACCAGGGCGCCGTCATCCATTTTGCTACGACATAGAGATTAAGGTTTTCCTTAAACTTAAAAAAAAGCCATGTAAAGACATTTTGTGCAGGGACGTAAGTCATTTCATTTCGCACTAGCAACCCAAATGATGAATCTAAATATTTTCAATAAAGGGTGCACAGATGACAGACGGACCTGTTTTTAATATATTTCTCCTCTCCAAAATCATGACGAATTTACCAGAAAGTGGTTATACAAGTCTACAAATACCTGAATATCGTTTTCTACCTTATTCTCGGGCAGGCGAGGTTGATGATGTGGAAAGAAATAGTGCATTGAGGAATCACATCTTTCAACAAGACAATTTCGAGACTACACAGGTATTATCACACCAATAATGTTGAACCGATTTACAAGAAATGTGATCCTCTCTTCACCCAAATAGGCATTTATATTATAGGATTTACCTTGCAATGATTGTTCATTCCTTTGATTTATTTTGAGAAGAAACGTTGCAATTAATTAAGTGAGTGACCAACGCGCTAAGTCTTTATTACGTATAGAAGAGCCTATGAGATCCTATCTCGTTCATGAAATAAAAATGTCTCTGAACGACATTCGCATTATTTCGTATAATAATCATCTGAACAAATGTTTACAGAAGGCCATGGTCTGACTAATTTCATCTTTCAAATACAATTTTATAACCATACAGGCTGAAACGGAATACAGTTGAGAACCTCTCGATAAGATAGACATGCATTTCGTGCATTTCGTCTAACAATGACGAAAAGGACAAAGACAACATTATCTTCACCATAACTTCTTGAATAGGTAATCCTGACTGGATTAATAAAGATTAGCAATTGCATAATCCTGTCTAGTGACGAAGCGCTCTTTGCGAAACTTTCGGCACAAAGCATAATTTGATTGACTAGGCGTTGACCATATCCTCTAAAGCGTCCCTTGAGTTTCCTGGTTCTCTTTAATTCCGTTAAAAATAGAAAGTAAACTTTCCTTTTCAGTCCTGCATATAGAGAGCAAGCACCTTTCTTTATTCCGTTTTGTAGTAGATGAACACATGTCCAGATCATGTTAATACTGTGCCAATGCCCCGAGGCACTATTTGGAAAAACCAGAGCGCGCTAAACAGATTAACCTGACACAGAAACTATTATAGATAGAAATTGGATCTTACATAGCACCTTTTTATCTCGTATTCGAGCTTCGTATAGATAGGCGTTGAATGCATTATCGGATCATATATCACAACATGTTACTCCACCAACGCGCCAAACATTTAGGGATCATAGATGGCAAAACGGTGCTAGATGAAGGGGGGGGGGGGGATGCTACGAGGAATTATAACCATAATAACACCCATCACTTATCGCCAATGATTTACTCAACAGAAGCCCAAATCCCACAGACTGGAAAATCAGCTGCGAAACCGCTCATGGTCTCACGCCATTCAGTGACATCTGTAAAGTTTGCCATTTCGGAGTGCATTCTACTTTCCCCTTTTCTTTTACCCATTTGTACTGTTGGGCAATTTCAGACGTAAAACATATACTTCAGGTACCATATTTTTTGTTCTGTGGGGTATATCACTTGACAGTCTATAAAAGTCACACTCGGGCATGTCGGGTGTGTTTTATCGCTCGATTTTTCAACTTGGACCCTGATTATTTTCCATATGTCACATTTGTTATCGATGGCAACAAGACCGAGGTCCGCTTGATTGGCGTGCCCTTATGCTCCTAGCGACCATTTGCAGGCCCCTTCCCATTTCAAAACGTGAGAAAAGAGAGACAACGCACCATAGACTAAACACTACTTCTCCTTTTTGTAATACAGTGTAATAATATTACTATTATCTTCATGTAGTGCAACATCATTTCAACACCATTTGCTATGCGCCTGTACGAGAAGTGAAATTAACAGAAGAAAAGAGAGATATATAAAGAGATAGAGATAGAGATAAGAAAACGCAGGAGAAGAGTTTATTGAGGTACTCGTTGGCTATTAGACCAACAAATGTAATCTAATGAACTAAAATTGATACACTAAACTAAAAAATAAAGCTCCGAAAGCTCTTCATATTGCGCGCACCTTCACTTCATATCATGGAGGTTACGCCAATCATTACATTGTATATCTATAGCTTGTGGGCTGAATGTATACGTTCACAGCAGATATGGCTGTAGTAATAACTCTGTAAAGTAGTTAACTCTGTATGCATCAAAGTCACAGCTTTGCACAATAATTCACGCACCCGTACGCTATAGAAAAGTCTGCGTTGCACATTGTGTAGAGAGGGGGTTAATTTCGGTCACGCTCCTCGGGCTGCGGCGGCGTAATGCCAAGGGCAAACGGAGCTCAAAAACCTATCATGAACGGCTCGAGGACTCTCTCCCGGAAACGCATCTTTCGTCGCGAGGGCAGGGTGACATGTCGCTGCTACCTTCACCCACTGTCTCACCCATACGACGTGCCCGGTCGCCACTCTGAGCTGGAAAGCCTGGAAGTCACACCTTCCACTTAAGCAGAGGCAGAAAACAAAGGCGTAGAATAAAGTGTGATCTTCAATTGATTTTCCCCCAAAATGCGGTGTTACAAACTCCGACTTTATTTATAGCGCTTGAAGTATTATATGGAGGTTTTTTTTGCACCAAATGCGATTGAATTCCCATAGAGAAGCATTAGTTGTTCGGAGTAAAAATATTTTAATATCATGGGAAGAATTTTCTTTGAAACACAGAATCATAAGCTACATAGTTGATGTAAAAGGGCCCTCAGTGATAGCAGTTTTATAACTAAAGAGGCCACCCTGCTTAAATAATACTGGAAATAAATAAGTAAATATGTTGTTATCGTGTGTCTATGATTGTTCCTCTGCCTCGCTTTCCTCCGTTTGTGCTATTTTAATTCTGGCATTGAATTGGGAATGGAGGCAAGCTACCTTATAAAATGTTAAATGTTTAAAAAGCAACACACACAATTTGATTTTGGGAAAAAAAAACATTTCAAGAAGAATATATAGAGAGTTCCATGGCACGAATTTGTGGAAATCGTAATAACCTTGCTAATGATCATGTGTGTCACCCTGTTAGGCGGCAATATATCACATGAGCGTGGTTAGTACTGTATGATTATATCTTGAAAGTCGATAATTCAAGACGGATTAAGAGGCCGGAGATGATCGTATCTTAACTCGGAAAGTAATACACCTCTGACATGTCTAAGACAGATATAGATTTCATTTCGCAGTATTGCACAATCCAGTTGATCTTAGCGGTCACTCCTCGAGCAACGCTGTATTCCTTACGTGCCAACCTCACCGGTAATTTGGGTCAGTTGGTCTACCACTTTTTCGTATAATCATGGTTTCGTGTACATTCACAATAGTAAAAATTGCTTTGAAGATTAAGGACACTTATTAAAAAGTGGGGTGTTCCTTATGCGACCTACACGCTCTACTACAATGTTTCTAATATAAAGAGCACCCACCCTCACTTTCCACCCCCACTTTCCACCCTCACTTCTCAACTTATTAACAACATGAAGCACTGGCAATATTTATTTTAGAGTGCTAGACTACATTTGGTATACACATCACAGAACAGGAAATGGACGGAAATTGTGTAATTGACAGAAAGTATGAAAGAAAAGAGGGGGCGGGAGCGGACATAGATAGAGGCAAAATTGAGAGAAAATGACGTATACATATAGGGAAAGTATACAGAGAGAACATGAGAAAAGAAGGGCAGATGGAGAGCGATTAAGTGACAGAGGAGAGTGGGGCAGAGAGAAAGAAAGAGGGAGGGATAGAGGGAGAAAGAGAAACATATGAGGAGAGGGAGAGGAGTAAAACATTATAAGTTTACAGAGATAGAGAGAAAAAGATGTGGGAGATAAATCACAAAAGAGGGGGATGACAGACGAAATGGAGAGGGGGGCGAGGGAGAGAAGGGTAATCAGAAAGAGAAACGATGAGAGAGAATAGAGATAGAGAGATAGGGGAGAGGGAGGGAGAGGGAGAGATAGAGAGGGAGGGAAGGAGAGAGAGAGAGAGAGAGAGAGAGAGAGAGAGAGAGAGAGAGGTGAGAGAGAGAAGGCATAGAGAGAGAGAGAGAGAGAGAGAGAGAGAACGAGAGAGAGAGAGAACGAGAGAGAAAGGAAGAGAGAAGGGAAATAGGAAGGAAGATATAGAGAGAGGGATAGAGCGCGAGAGGAAGAGTGTATGACACTTATAGAAGATTGGATTGGCATGAAGGAAATGTAAGCTCATCAAATGTCTGCACAGCCCGGAGCGTGACACACATGTTGTGTTCTGCTAATGCGTTTCCATATACCTGCATTTGGCTAGCGACTTAATGGCTTTTGCCAGCTATTTCAATTTGATGCCAAGGTACGCCTCAGCATTCACCTGCAATTAGAGATCCTTCGGCCTAAAACAGACTCGAGGAAAAAAAAACACAGAAGTTCACTCTAAATTGATTTTCAGATCTTTCTTCCGTCTGAATTCTCTCTCCCTCTCCCCTTCCTCTATGTCCCCCCTCTCTCTCTTCTTCTTCCTCCTCCTCCTCCTCCTCCTCCTCCTCTTCCTCTCTCTCTTATATATATCTCTCTGTTATCTCTCTTTTGTTTTACTCTCTCTCCTTCTCCCCATCTCTCTCCCTCTTTCACTCTCCCCTGTCTCTTCCCCTCTGTCTGCCTCTCGCATTCGAAGCATTATGGTCATGATGGTTTATCTTCTGAACTTTTTTGGAGCGTAACCCGTTTCTTCTAGTGCTGATGGGATTTCTGGATGTCATGCCTTCTAGCATCGACGGACTGAAAAGTCATTTTCGTATTTCAACTTTTTCACAAAGGCCGAAGGCTCGTCGCTGGGGCACGGCTTGGGGTAAAATGATATGTATCATAACAAGCTGCAACCAGCCGTATGATCATCTTTACAATAATGTCACGTGCTCTCCTCCCCCCTCCTATAGCAAAATAGTCTTATGCCCTCCTCATACATTTGTAACCGATCTCAGTTCACGCTTTAACACATGTTAAAGTGCTAATAGTATACATGATAAATATGCCTGGTACATCTTGCTGACGCTGAAAGTTTTAATGGTTCATAACGACCATCGGTCTTAACCATGTAGATGGTTAGAATATGATGCCTAAAGGTATTGTGTCCACCGTCCCAGAAGTCTTCATGATTCATAAATAATCAGAACTAAATTTGGAAGGTATTTTTATACTACTATGCGCATGTACATATTACAGGCATATGCAATACATCATCACGGATTATTTAACTGCAGTAGTATTGAACATACATGGCAATGAGAAGAGGTAGACATATTAATCTGCTTACGGCATAGCAAAATACACGGTATGACACGAGTTTCTACAAAAGGTTGTATAAAAGGTTTACGCTTAGCACTGTATTTTGTACAATGACTTAGTGATATGAATGGTGACAGGTCGCTCAGACCTCGGGTCTGGTAAAATAAAAAGGACAAATAACTGTCATAGTTAAAGCCATTTGGGCCCAGCCTTACCAGAGATGCAGTTGCGGTAACTTACCGAAAGAAGTACGTTTTTATGAAGAAAAAAAAAATAACCTCTGAATTGAAAAAGTTTCACAAAAATTCAAACGTGTCCTCTTACTCCTTTCTCACTAGGCAAACCCTTGAATTAAGGGTTGTTACCCTCTCTGTATTTGCAATGTATGTTTTTTTTTTTCAACAGCAATGTCCATAAATTTCATCGGGCAGCATTTCTTCTGGTACATGATAGTTTAAATGAATGATGCCGAGATGGCGTTTAAGACGTTATTCCACACGAGCCATTCAAGAGATGCATCTATGGTATGATATTGGAGCTCCCAACCCGGAGTTGAAGGATGCATTTGATAATGCAATGGTTTTCCATTGAGATTCCATTGACTTTTTGACCTCGAAAAAAAATAATCTAGACATAGACCTTCAAGAGAAGTACCGACGAACGGACGGACCGGCGGACGGACTCAAGTGCGGGAAGTGGTGTCAGCGAAGCAATAAGCAGGGCCAAACACGGTCTTTGCGTTTCGCTTGTCCAATGAAGCTCGTGTACTGTATGCCTCCAAATGAGACCAGCGACGTGAGTCAGATAGCATCTTCCTTCTTAAATCACAGAAATACGATAAAAGAAAATGCGGCACTTTAAACAGTAATGATGCTTGATGGCGCTCTTGTAATGAACTCACGGGATCGAAGGTTAGAGAGGACATTATGATGCTCTTTCTTTTCTTAAATCGTGGCGAGTTCTTGGAACGCAATTTCAGTTTTTAGTGTCATTAAAGTTCCAATCACACGTAATGTTAATTTCCATACGTACTGTATACAAAGGCTTACAAGGCAAGCTTGCTTACGAAATATCTGTGTGTGCTTAGTATATCTTTGCTGAACATACACACTTACGTAATCCTTCACACACACACACACACACACACACACACACACACACACACACACACACACACACACACACACACACACACACACACACACACACACACACACACACACACACACACACACTCACGCATACATTCAGGTGTGCATATGATATCTCCTCTCTCTCTATCCATCTCTCCCTCTTTCACTCTCCATTTCTCTTTACCGCTTTTACACGAAGTAAAACATAATTATACACGCACATAAGCGGATAACCAGGTCGATCTCTTGAACGCAATGGGTACCCGATCACGTTGCAAATTTTCTGAAATGGCGGAGCAGCACTCCTTTCATTGTTGTATTACCATCAACGTCCCCATCGCCACTTCAACAGGATCGTCTCTCCACCCTTTCTTCTGTTCCACTCATTATTGAGAGACCACGTGTTTGCGATAATAACGCCCTCAAGCCGTTTCAGTTGAAGAGGGCTTATCGCTAACCCTTTATCCTTTTTTTATAATGACGGAGGACTATGATTTGTATAAGAGCAGAAAAGAGACAACAGCTTATTGAAAAATTCCCACTAATGGTAAAAACAAGCACACTCGTTAATAAGAAGGAAGTTAAAATTGTATTATGGATAAGAACCAACCCTACTTCATTACACCTCTATCAGTACTACTTGTTGTCCACTTCTAAAATACTCTCCAAGACAAGGATTTGTTTTGTGTTATGCCTTCACATTTATTTTACGTCCATGCAACTCACCAGTTCTTTCCTTGCTATTCACTTCACACGTGGTCAATTCACACTCTTGACATATCTATCTTCATCTGAAAGATGGGGTACCATATCCATTTTACAACTTAATCCATTTAAAGATGTCCGCAGTCCTAACTAATCTCCAAGATGTGTATAATGAATTTCAGAGCTTCTCCTTTCCCGGTAAGCGAGTTTCCCAAATCCTCGACATTTTGCTTGAACCAGTTTTCTCTTTTGTAAACAGTAAAATGCACGAATTACACCCTACGCGTATTTTATTTTGTACTACACTGTTGGGCCTAAATAAATGAACAGTTTATAGGGGTGTGTGTGTGTGTGTGGGGGGGGGGGGTGGGTGTGGGGAGGGGTATTTAAAAAGTGTGAGCATCAAAAGTATCATGGGGGCGACAGATTATGGTACTGAAGGCTTACTTCGCAATTCCTCATCATGTCCGTAATGAGCCTTCTCTAGCCATCGCGAGGGCATTGAGGCTGTCAAAAAACACAACACAGCACTGCGCATGCGCTCCTCTCTCACGGACACCCACTCCCCCGCGTCTCGTCCACGAGAGTCTCGAGCATCGCGATAATAAAACGCATCTTGCGCAAGTCAGTTCGGACGACACCGCGGCGTCAGTGGTCTACACGTACACCAGGTATCAGTGAGATCACTGGCATCAGGACAACAAACCTAGCGAGGGATTAGTTGTCTCTTGTGCTTATCTTCTTAGACATCAGTCTGCTCTCATCACCATCCACGTCTTACTATCATTATCCTTCTTCCCAGACTTCTTCTTAGACAGTCTCTGAAAGTGTGATAGCCCTTCGCTCTGTGCAGGGGCGCTGTGAGTGGGCGCACCTCCCCACTCCTGGGTATTCGAAAAGGCTCAATTAACCCCCTTGTATCAGTGTTATTTCTTCGCACGTGTACTACCCATAGACGTATACTTCGTTTGACGCACAAAGAGTTAATGCCACTCGAGCATGCTCAGAGGCTGGATCCTGTTGCGTCTGATGTTACTCGGTTTTGTTTGTTTTCTTCACAAACTGCAATCTCGCTGACCATCTCAGCGGATGAGCTAAGATAGAAGCTTCTCAGGCAAACTGCATCAGCCGTAATCAAAGTCGCCATGCCTGATTTGAAAACAAAATGCGCAATGACAAATTCGCGAGCTCTCCACGCATCGTGATTTGCCTGCGCATATATAAGTGCATGAAGGCGCATGTGATAAAAATGAAACCACCTAACTCAAAGTAAGATCAAATCAAAAGAACATCAATGAGATTTTTTGTTATTTGATCCTAGTAATAATAAAATATAAGTATCTTGAATACATTGGCGGAAATCTTCGGAATTCATCTTGGCTTCTAATCATCTGTTAATTTCATCGACAGGGGAAAGAGACGCAAACCAAAACAAAGAGGCATACTTGTGGACAAGTTTAAGGTGGTCTGTATTTGGTAAATGAATGAATGACCCAACCCACGCCAGGAATCGAACCGGAGTCGCGCGTTCTGACAAACAGCGTTTTAACCAGTATACATGGTATATCCACATTTTTTTCCACCCACTTATTGTAATGCACAGCAGGGGTAGAATGATTTAGAATTCCATATTCAAGCTGAAATTTCGCCTTGATCCTGACATCTCATTAAAAGATGGAGACCACAACTATGAAAGTTAGTAGACTCAGTTACAACATATTAATATTAATATCCAAACATGAGCGAATTACAGCTCGTGGAAGACCGTCATGTAATTTCATGATTGGAAAGAATGCCCCTTCAATTGACATGACACGTAAATCCGTCTGATTTTGTTAAAAACCTATAATCAAGATTTACACCATGATAACGTGACCAAAATGAAGGCAACTTCTAACTGTTGAAAGTACGGATAATACCTCGTCTGAACCTGATCACCACCCCCCCCCCCTTTAATCACGTTTATAGATACCTTTAGCTTCCCCTTCTGCTATTGTTTCCGCCGCGGCTGTGCAAGTCGATTAGTCATTCACACGCCACCCTCCCCGCCACGCGATCCACTCCCCTGGAGGGTGCGATCAATGCAGCGCGGATCCAGGAGGAGTGGAGTGATGTCCGATAGTTGCTAAGTAGCTCTTCTTTTGACCTCGTCTCGAAGCAAAATCACTCTTCTTTTATCTCAACAAGTCAGCGAATCAGTCGCCCTTTTTCTCAACGAGTCTCAACAAGCAGTGTTTGATACCACGCGATCTTGCGAATTGATAGTTAAATTATTCTGTTCGAAAGTAAGCAGAGATCTCATACATATTCGATGGCGTTGTACACAATGTATTTTATCATCTTTGTAACACTTGAGTGAAATCTGCTCCAGCGAACACCTGTCTATAAAGACCACCTTTTTTGGTTTCCCTTGCACAATGATTCTCATTGAAATCTGAACGAAAGTGACCTGCACATAAAAAAATGTTAGAGGCAGGCACAAACTGAAAATTACTATTATTATAAAATGTCTCTGTAATTCAGACATATCAAGATGTTCGCGTCCAATCTATGCAATCGTCACCACCCCCGCCCCATGTACAAACTAAGAAAAAGCTAAGAGGAGATGTAGCCTCTGTAATAAACCTTTCTCGTAATGTATTCACAAATTTCCCCCTTTACTGCCTGGTGACGCGTGTTTACATTCACCTGTATTTCATGATTCAGTTTCTATGGATGGAACGCACTCTGAATCTATTAGTTGTTGTTACTTGGACAAGCCTTTGGGGTACCATGAGAAATGTATTGTTTGAACGACGTGAATAAAATTTGCATACATAATGAAAAATGGTATATTCACCCATATTAAGGTGTGTGTGTCACCACCCCTCCCCCCCCCCCCCCCCACCTAACGGAAGCTTCCTGACAGCCATGCTATGCTATCTATCACGGCGGTCCCTCGGGTGTGGCTCTTGGCTGAAGTGGCCCAACGCAGCCTGGATCCAGGCAGCGTGAAGTACACGGACGTGAATACCTACCTGGGTACGTTCTATATTCGGGATGTCCAAGGGGGCCATGAAGTGCGGGGGCGGGGGAGGAAAAACGCGGGGGTGGGAGGGGGTGGCAGATGCGTAGACATACATAGGCCTCATTTTGTTGTAATACTTGACAACGGGGGATGCATACCACCCCACCCCACTATTTTAGAGACAAGAATAAAACATTATTATGCAGGCCTATTACGGAAGGGGTCTACTTTTGGCCACGATCCCTGTAAAATGCCCCTCCACCCCCTCAATCCTGGCCCTTAGACAGACACCCATCCCGACCTGCTCCCGGGGGTCAAGCACTCGTTTGGAGTCTTTAGACCCAGCAGGCAGCTGAATACCTCGGAATATTACAATATGATTATGATGCATTCCGTATTGGAAGAACATGAGTCACACTGCTCCTTGTAGAATGGATGGTGATATGCAGCTATTCTTTTATGTGTATCAGTGGGTGTGCGCAATAACGCAATTGAGGCGTAGATTAGTGTCATTATTTTTTTGATATTCCTACAGAATCATACATATTTCATCTAAAATTGGCATAATTAATAGTGTGATTAATACTTCAGAGTTTTAAAGAAATGAACGAAAAAATAGAACTAAACAATACTGACAATGTTTAATTACAGGAATGATAAAACAGTCATTCAAAAGTATATAGTATAGTATTAGGGTGGAGCGAGTTACTTAGATTTTAGTTGTACAGACAAAATCTAAGCAACTCGCTCCACCCTAATACTATACTACATGAAGCTCCTATATGTACATGTAGTTGAGCACTTTTCAGTAACTGCAGTTTCGTATAGTCATTATATATATATATATATATATATATATATATATATATATATATATATATATATATATATATATATATATATACACCTGTATAAAAATACCCTCTTGAGAGATGGAATGAGGAGAAATAATACGACGTTGGAACGGACCCTAATGTGCAGTAATATAGAGTGATGGATGCGAAACGAATAATCTTAACTTGACTAAAATGAATGCACATTTCCGTGAATCACACACGAGCTGAGAACTCTTCTGCATACATAGATAGACACCATAACTGTCTTGATGGAGAATGAAACTGCCCGAATTTCCTTTTTGCGGGGGTAAAATTTGGAGGAGATGGATTCGATGATGAATCAGTGGTGGCAACATCGGCTCAGCTCACTCGCACATTTTGGCTTGTCGAGGCAAGCGTTCGATGAAGCTTTGTAGAAAGGCGCGGCACCATATCTTGCTCTCCATATCTGTGAATACTAAATACAAAGAACTTACTTCTACATTGAGTGTTGCCTTGTTCCCAGGATGTATTAGGTCTAATTGCCGGAGAACAAGAACGCTTCATACATCCTTGAGGAGAGACTAATCATATTTCGAGTTCTTCTCCCTCTTGGAAGGACTGGCAAAAATAGAGTAATTGGTATTGTCTAAGCCAGAATCATTAAAATTGTGGTAAGAGTTTAAACTTTAAATGTCCTCAAGTCTGGAAGGCAGTGGGCCGTGCGATGCCATTTTCCAGTAGAACAAGAGCAAAGAAAACATCAACCACATTTTGAAATGGCCGCCACCCGGTTTACGTCAATGGATTGTTGTTTTCAAACGGAGTAGAAAAACATAGATCTGATCAGTAACAAAAATTGGAAGAAATCGGACACGTAATGAGAGAGTTATGAGGACTAGAAGGTTGTGACCCTACTCCGGGTTCTGTCGTGGGAGAGGATAAGTGAAGTTCCTTGTCTGAGATCCGTACACCAAACGACTCCCCCAAGAAATATATAAAAAAAAACACACAGACATAAAGACCAACAACCATAAATAAACATTAAACACAGATTTCCCAGGAGCTAGAATAAACCTTGGTACTCTGCATGCGTTGGAAGTCTCGAGGATGTGTTGTCTTAATGGCGTGTTTTTAGCGCCTTCCTTCCAAGCACCAACCATGCCAACATGTGAACTTATCTTTTTTTCCATGAAAAGGGAAAATCCCCTTTGAGACCCCCTTCCGACTCTACATAGTTTAGGTTCAATTTTGATGATTTCAAACGACACACAGCCTCCTGCACCAAATAAAATATGCGAACGCAGACTACGTATTTTAAAGGGCATATACTGTACTGCGAAGGCAAAAAAGCCTTCAAAATGTAATTGTTACCAATCTTCTTGCCAATGGTCTCAAATTCATGTATTGTCTATTTTAGAAGCTTGCTGAAAGTTATTTGCCCTCAAATGATCTACATTTGGAGTAATGAGTGATTAAATCACAAATCCTCAAAATGTTCGGGCCGAACGTTTTGAGGATTTAATCAATAATCATTAATTACTCCATATGTGGATCATTTGAGGGCAAATAACTTTCGGCAAGCTTCTAAAATGGACAATACATGAATTTAAGACCATTGGCAAGAAGATTGCTAACAATTACATTTTGAGGGCTTTTTGGCCCACCCAGTACAGTATATGCCCTTTAAACCATTTGATCGTTCAAAATTCTCAACAATCCACTTCCCTCGGACAATCGTTAGTACATGTACACTATCCATTGTACAATCACACTGTATCAGCTTGGTCAACGCTCGATTCATAAACCCTAACATGTACCAAAATCTGTTTGACAGACCGATTATGTGCACACACACAAAAGCGAGTTCTAAATCATGTCATTTCTGTACGTACATTTACCATTAGTTTCTATGGGGAGCTATTCTCGTGTAGTGCTCTCTGATTGAAACAACTTTGAGGGTTAACTTCCAAGTAAAAAATGACCAGTAAACGTTTTTTTTTTTTGTAATTGGGCTTACCTAAGTGGGTTACTTAAATTTATTTATGTATTTTGTTTCCATGTTTGTTCTGTTATCACATGCTTCCGCGTACAACCACTTTTCTAATGATTTGCAATTAGAAATGAATTACACGAGCTACCTACTGGATTTCGCTTATTATTCTTTGGTCTCAATAATCGGCAAAAATAAGAGTGAGTGCGCATTTTTACCTCTAAATACGTTATTGGTCGAAGGACTATATCTCTAAAGTATACTTTTTAGTAAAATACGCTGAGCCTCTAATTAGTAAAATTCTCCTGTTTGACTTGTATCATCCTAGTTTATTGCTATAAAAAAAGATGGAAAACAACAAATCAAAGTGGATTAAAAATAAGAACGAATAATAAAGAAAAAAGATGAGGTTACACGACGGTTGCTTGTATGCATGCGTTCCTTGCATGGTACACAATGCGCAGTGTAAACAGAAAAATACCTCGTACATGAACTACAAAATACAGCATACGTTATGTAAGCATACAAAGTACATTTACCAAGCGCGCTTCTTGCATTAGTTTACATGCACCGTAAGCCTAGCGCAAGTGCATTGCTTTTCCGTGTGAAGCTTTGATCAATTATGTTTATGAACAATGTTCATTATTGTTTTCCAGTTTCTTTTAAAATGGTTCCTTAACATCTGGGCCTAAATATAAATGATATTCCTTTCAAAAATACTTTGGAGTGGAGATTATAAGCTCGAAGACAATCGATCACCACATTCGTTGTCTCCTTTGGGCGGTCTTTGAAAGCATATGTTTCACTTTTCATTTTTATTTGAAAAAAAAAATATTAGTTGACAGATCGGCAAACAAAATGGTTTGCTTCAAGCAGTCCTTAGGAAACCCCTGTGCATGTAAGGTGTATGCACATCTTTCAAACAATGCGTTACTTACATAAACCCCAAAAGCTTGTCCGAGGTGTGTCTGAGTAGCAACAACTAGGAAAGATTCAGAATGCGTTTGTAATTGTAATACCATGTTACTGCGTAGTCTTTATGAAAGGGAAAAGTTGTGAAAAAAATAAGAAAATGACTTATTGTTTCATACGCTATACATGAGACGGCAATCAGACTACCATAACCTACATTAAAGAATAACTGACAGCTAGAACCTCATTCAAACATCTTCGCTTAAAGTTAATTCTACATCTTACGAACATAAAGGATATGACTAATGATGTATCCTTGAAGTGACACATCTCTCACACATCCCACGATGCACAGGCTACCACTCTCTCCACGCTCTCCCCCCCTCCCCCCTTCCCCTCCCCCTCCCCCTCCCCCTTCCCCTCCCCCATCTCTCTGTGTACCAATACGGTATACACACTCGGTATGCTCTATCAACATGATCAAGGGGATTATACAAAAAACAGACATGAAAATAAAACACAGTGTAACATTTCTTTGGAAAAAGTTGGGAATGCCCTCCGCCCCCCCCCCCCCCCCCCGCCCAGCCCTCAACTCACATGGAAAGGGTGATCGTGGTGTATGGGTACATGAATTTGTCACTAGCGTTTCACTGTTCATAATGGAAACTGTTCATAATGTCAAAAGCTTTTCACTGTTCATAATGTTAATGTTAATAGGATTAAACATTTTCCTTCCGTCGTTTCCATCCTGATACCCATATACAAAAAAATGTTTATATTTAATATATTTGGGATAACACTTAATAAATTCAGTGCATTTTCAT
Source organism: Arbacia lixula (assembly GCA_963669155.1). Lineage (NCBI taxonomy): Eukaryota > Metazoa > Echinodermata > Echinoidea > Arbacioida > Arbaciidae > Arbacia > Arbacia lixula. The sequence goes on along the minus strand of OZ022577.1, from coordinate 21,945,544 downwards.
TGTGCACCAAGCGGCCATGCTCACTTCTATCAATCATTGCGTGTTCTATGGGATTTGTGTGTAGTACTTAAGGGAAAAAGATAATTGCGTCACCCAAAACGTGAATGTCATGTATACCCAGACTAAATGACACTTAATGGGATTTTTGTGTGTATCATTTGTGATTAAATACACATGTGGGACACAAAGGGCTCATATACAGCTTTACCATGTAAACTGGGGTTATGTTCGGAGACGGAGCATTTCTCGCTTTGACAACACATTTTCGTGTGTTATTAGGCGTACATCGTATGCGATATTCGGTGAATCCATGCATTGTAAAATGCGATGAGTGTGTTATCACGTGTGCATGGTAAGGAGTGGAGCGCACCTTCATGTACGCAGTACACTTGAATAAAATATAGTAGGCGTTCTACCGGGACTGCTTGTCTAAATATTTCACTGAAGGGGTGGGTGGGGGGGCGCGGGCAACTCCGTACAGTGAAATAACAGGAAGAATAAGTATGAGTGAGAATGGGATTGACAATGAGAAAGGGAACACACACACACACACACACACACACACACACACATATATATATATATTATATATATATATATATATATATATATATATATATATATATGATTAAAGAAGGAGATAGACAGACTGAGGAAGAGAAAGTGGGTAGGTAAAGAAAATGGAGTAGGAGAAAGAAAATGGGAAATTGAGTGAAAAACGAAATGAAAACGAAAAATCGAATGACAGTGAAAGCAAAAATTTTTATTCGCATCACACTTACCTACTAGCCATTGCATCACTGTGCATAAATAATGCATGATGCTTCTGGAAGAAGGACCTTGTGGGTTGACATGTGTGATGCACAATGAGTATCATGGGTATTGTTGTGTTCTGAATGATCACCTGACACACATGATTTTTTTGTTTGGGTCCAAATGTGTACATATCCTAAATCTCAGTAAATATTCCAAGGATTACTACAAAAAAAATGATTGATGGAATATAACTAATCCTGCTTGTAAAAATATTGACATTATTTGACTTTATGATGTGTTAATTCAGCTTTAATTAGAGTTGTAACTTTTTTAAAGTTATTTTTCAAAAATGTCAACAGGTTTTGTTTACACCTAGTCTGTGTATGTGGGTGTGCGCGAGTGTGCGTGTTACTTTGTGCGTGTGATGGGCCAGAATCGATTATACTTTGATAATGTGATTTCATTCTTTTTTTTTCTTTTTCTTACTTTGAAATGAATTGCATTTCATTGAGAACGTCAATTTGTTCTGAATGAAATGAAAATAAAGATAGCTGAAAATGTATGTGTGTGTGTGTGTTTGTGTGTGAAGGTTACAGAAAGCAAAGCTAAATGAAGCAGGGTATTCACACTGTCAAAGGGGTATCAATGCGGGAAAAGAAGGGGGAAGAGGGGGGGGGGGGGGCTGTGATGCAAATACATGTATATGCATATGTGTGAATGTATGTATGTGCGTGTGTGTGGGTGTGTGTGTGTAGGTGTGTGCGCGTGTATGTGTGTGTGTATGTGTGTGTGTCTTTGTGTATGTGTGTGTGTATGTGTGTATGTGTGTATAGGTGCGTGTGTATGTGTGTGTGTGTGTGTGTGTGTGTGTGTGTGTGTGTGTGTGTAGAGGAGGAGGAGGGCGAGGGTGGTGACGGCGTGGGAGAAGAGGATCGGGAAGAAACGAGAGGTTGCGAGAGAAAAGACAAGCAAATCTGGAGGAGTCACGGGTAATTAGAGTACCGCGCCTCTCAGCGAAGCACAGCAATTCATCTGCCTCGCCTGAGCTAGCAGCCTAAGCATGTCTTACTCGTGCAAGACCCGCGGGGAAAGTGATTTCCACAGAGAGGGCGTATGACATGATGCAGTTGGCTGGAGCCCAATGAGAGGGGTAATATCGTCGCTCTAAGGGGCATCAAGGGGGGCGTCGTCGTGGTATTAATAGCGTGCTTTCGTTTTCGACGACGGTGCAGAGTGCGACGGTAAAAATCAGAATGGACCTATCTGCGCATGCTCAAATCTCCCGTCCTGTCCGTCGTCCCATCGAGTGCGACCGTTTCCGGGGTGTTTTACCGTCGCCCCGAAAACGGCAACGTATACACGTCAAGCCGGCCGACCCAACCTGATTTTGCTGTATACGAATGAATTCGCACACAAAGTTTGCTGCACGAAGATTTCCGAGAGTAGACTGAGCTATGCATTCTGTAAGTTTCTATTTGAATATGTGACGATATTACAAAGTAAGGCAGAACAAATGACTGCACATGTTGGATGAAATCAGATTGATTATGGTCTTTCTAATAAAGAAAGTTTTTAAAGATGTTTACATGTTGCGTGGGTCATTCCGCCCCATGTTAACCGTGCTATTCTGCGGGTTTGGCCGGCCTAGGCTTTCCTCTGCTACCGGTGCGCCAGGCCATGCCCATTGCCCATACTCCGGCTGGCTGGATGCACACGTGATCAAATTGGCCAGTGTGTTGTTGCCGTCCTGAAAAACGAAACGAGTTATCCGCAGGACGGACACTTCGTACGCCCGACGGTACGGAAGTGGTTTTGTTACCGTCGCACTCTGCACAGTCGTCGAAAACGAAAGCACGCTAGTTCCAGACGTAGTTTATCAGCCTCGTTGCGAGTACATAGTGCGCTCCGGGCTGGTAGATTCTCGGGGATAACGCCATTGTTCGACTAGTTGCGCTCAGCTTGGTAGAGCGCCATGTACGCGGATTCGGGCTGACAAAGTGCGTCTAGGAGCTACACCGGGAGGCATCGTGGCATGGATGGCCAGGATGGGGAAAGACATTAGTCGCACTCACAGATCATTGCCGAGAACCCACGCCTCGTTAATTGTCTGATTTTTCAATTGCAGGATTTTGCATCAGAAATACGCACAAATACTAAACGAGATGCGACATCACTTCGACTACTTTAGCATGTTGAAACGGAGTGTGAATCAGTCGCACCGAGGACTATCGACAAAAAAAAATCAACAACTTCCCTGCGACTGATTTCGGTCGTTCACAAAGTCATGTCTAAGAAACCGCAGGACAACTACAAAACTTGTTTTATAACTTGTCTTCAATGCAAATTCGAGTCGAAATCTGGTCGCACCAAGCATCAACTGCTATGCTGTGAAGTTGACGCACATCTTCTAGGGACTACATGACGCTTTAATCACGACATACTTGTAAAATCCAACACCGCAGTTATCGGGACGATCTCCCCATATACACTTCCGACCGCGATGCGAAGATGTCCTAGTTGCCTTTAGCACTGTCACCTCCACGCGCCAGAAACATGATCGTCGCAACCCACAATCTGTTCTCAAGCCTGGAAGGTCGTAAACACGGTAAAGGAAGGCTTCGCATCGATCATATTAGGTTTTTCTTCCTGAGACGACGGCGTCCTGTCTTGATGCTATCACACCTAAACGACAGTCCACGTTCGCAAATATGAATATTGTACCTCAACTCTTAAAGCAAAGCTATTTCAAACGATAAGGCATCTTCGTTTTTATGTCCCCTTTTGTTCTTCAACGCGAGATTTCTTTTCACACACGAGTTCATCGTTTGCCTTTCCTTGGCAATCATGGTGCACCCGAAGGTATCATTTTCAAAGTTCGGGATGAAATACTTCCACATCTCTCGACAAGTTTATGACGTAGTTATACGACTTGACAGCGAAGGACAAAGGGGTTCTATCTCAAACAATGTCTCCCCTGACGGTAGATCTTATAGTTTTAATGAGCAGGAGATATCACACATCTCGCTAGACATGCACCATTCTACAACAACAATACAACATGATGCAACTCTCACGTTTACATCGTCGATGCATTCTCGGTGCGTAATTTAGATGACTCGATTGGCACATGTCCTGATTTAAAATAAGGTACATTGTAGATCCATTTTGCGATTTTTATCAAAAAAACATTTTCTCCCCCTTAAATAACCTCCCAGGAAAGTGGTTTCATTTTTTTTGTGTTTTTTTTTAAATAAATATCACAACCTCGGGTCGTTCGCATGTTGACAATATATCCTATAAAACACTATCGTGTATGTTTGTCTCATTGAACACCGTTCAAAGTTCTATGCAAGACGGATGTGCGATTTTAGACGAAGGGCCTTACCTTTAAAACTGTCAATGTTTGATTAGGTAATGCCTTGGAGAGCTTATACATGTCCGCCTCCTCTGAATTCTGAATGCATAATTTGTATTACAGGAACTGCATTCGTGCTCTGTTTTACGATGTGTCTATTTCTTAGCCTTTTCTCTCCTCTGTATCCGATTATTATGTGAGTGACTTTCCCGCATGAGAAAACCGCGTTTTTTTCCATTTCGGGGGGACTATCTACTGTGGACGTATTGGTTATACGATCAGCCTTCATGGAAACTGATGTGGTGGGATTTAGTGACAGTAAGAGTGACAGAGAGGGAAGGAGGGGAAGGGGTGAGAGATAGACAAGGAGACAGAAAAAAAAAGTGACATAGAGATCATGAGAGAGAAAGAGAGATAGAGAGAGAGAGAGAGAGAGAGAGGGAGAGAGAGAGAGAGAGAGAGAGGGAGAGAGAGAGAGGGGGAGGGAGAGACTATACAAAAGTAAAATGAGTGGGAGAGACAGAGGAGAAAGGGATATAGAGTGATAAAGAGAAAGAGAGAAGGATAGAAAGGAAGAGGGAATGAGAGAGGGAGAGAGAGAGGGAGGGAGAGAGAGAAAGAGAGAGAGAGAGAGAGGGGGGGGGGGTGAAAGAAAGAGAGAGAAATATAGGGAAACGTTCATAAAAACATGAAACATAAAATCTGCTACTTTGCGATCTGAATGTCACTTATCAAGACGTGGTGAACTAGTAAGACACACTGCACACATCTTCATCATTATCTTGCTATCGACTTCAACATAAAGCTTAGAGCACAGAGCATTTCTTCTAGTCGTTTTATTTTTATTCACCCCTACCCTCACCACCACATCTCGATACATCGAGGCGAAGTTTGAAAGAGGCTTATCAACTATATGAACAGTCCGAAAACACATACTGCGTGTGTATACGTGTATGTATGTGTATGCCGTGAAACCTGCCTTAGCGACCACACGCGTAGAAAGACAACCTACTCATGAAGACAGCATCTGATCTCTTTATGTCCAGGTTTCAACGTATTTGCTTGTTTGTACGAGGGGGGGGGGGGGGGGGGGTTGGTCGTGGATGTTGTAGCCACAATTAGAAAATTCAATTCGCGAATACTAGAATCGTTATTGTAAAATTGGTCCGCTCGTGGTTCACCACATATCCACTTTATACCCGGTCTCCGCTCACCACTTGGCACTCATGCCTACTGATGAGACCTCGTCGCCCTTCTCTTTTCCGGGGAGATGGGGTTTGAGGGCTGCCGCAACCAACGTTCCTTAACCCGTGTCGTGTCATTGAATCACTGAGCTGCAAAGTAAAACACACTAATCCCAGAGAGCGGTGGTTTATCAGGTGTGCGAAGGATTAACTGACGAAGAGTAATTGATCTATGAGGACCGGTAAATCTTTTCCCATCCTCCACAAAGCTTAGCTTCATCCAGTTGCGAAACACCGCTCGTTGAAACTGTTGTCATGGTTACTCAGATCCATCTCACCATATCGACAGCTTCTAACCCTGTGAATAACAACAACGATATCCCCCAAAAAGAAAAAACAAATACATAAAGTTACCTTAAAGTCACTGGACGGGACGGTTCATCTCGACGTTGCAATTATGTATTTTTTTTTTTTAGTTTGCCGGTATATCTCGGTCTGCGCCCGTCAGACAAAATGCTGATCTATCATGATGATATACTGAACGTCCATTACTGGTATTCTAATGCACGTGCAACACTTAAGATGACGTTAGGGAGTTAAGGAGGGTGTGAGGGGGGGGGGGGGGGGCACATCCATTATGGCACCGTCCCTGCATGCCCCCTCAATACAGGTGCTCTGCTCTCCTCCCCGACGTCACACGCCGTCACTGACACACATTCCCTTCCATTAATCTATTGCGCAGTTGTGTGCACTGATACGCTTGGGCCACCCGAGCATTAACATCCACGTCATAGCCCGTGTCCTGACGGGTCGTATTACAAGCTGTAACTTACATTCATTGTCGTAACTTCCTTGGGCACAGCCAATTGGTTCTGAACAGTGTACATGTTGCCGTCATTCTTTCAGTCAGTCATGCGTTTGTTTGGACCGTGTTTTGAACCATGATGCGTATTGTTATTTTCAACAAATAACAGTACCCTTTCAGTAATAAAATCCATGAGGCTGTAAACATAGAACATGCCAGGCATGTTGTAGCAATGGTTGCAATCAATCGAAATTACAATAGTTTTGTATAATAGAAACATAAAACAACATACGCTAATCACTCACGGCAGAAAATCAAATATCGATTCAACAAACCTCCCCCCATGCAAGCTCTGGATGAATCTTGGCCATTCTGCGCCAATGCCCCCAAAATATTCCATGTGTTGGTAAGCACTCCAGGTTATACTTAGAAAGACAAACTCGGTCAGGATTTAAAGACAAATGAAAATGTTGCTCCCCAAATTTTGCACTCTTGATGGGGTCTCAGTCAGGCATGGGATGACACATCCCTAGTTTTTTTTTTTTTTTATTGACGATAACGCGTTTGGTCGGAGATCAAGCCGCACCGATGACCATCAATCGATTTTGGGGGCAACATCGCTAAATAAAAAGCCGCGGGAACTTTTTTAAACCCCGACCTCACACTTCAAGATGTCAGTCAAGGCTACGTGAGAAAAAGTTCATAGTAGAAGTGAAATACAGAATGGGACTGAAAGGCGTGTGTGTGTGTGGGGGGGGGGGGGGGGGGGCGGGAAGGGGGGTCTGTCATCACAAAGTACAAAGTACTGACTCGGAAAATCAGATGATCGCCGGGAAAATGATGTGTCAAACGAAAAGTTACAATTCAAAGAGAAATATCAGAAGCAGTAGAAGTGCTAGCGGCAATGGGAGTAGAAGAAGTAGAAGTAGTAGCCATGATGGTGGTAGTAGTAGTAGTAGTAGTAGTAGTAGTAGTAGTAGTAGTAGTAGTAGTAGAAGTAGTAGTAGTAGTGGAAGTAGTAGTAGTAGTAGTAGTAGTAGTAGTAGTAGTAGTAGTAGTAGTAGTAGTAGTAGTAGTAGTAGTTGTAGTAGTAGTAGTAATAATAATAATAGTAGTAGTAGTAGTAGTAGTAGTAGTAGTAGTAGTAGTAGCAGCAGTTGTAGTTGTAGTAGTAGTAGTAGTAGTAGTAGTAGTAGTAGTAGTAGTCAAAGTAGTTGTAGTAGTAATGTTATTATTAGTTGTAGCAGTAATACATGTACTGTATTATTACGACTGTTTTATGATCATGATTAGGAGTAGTAGTGGTACTATTGGTAGTAGTGAAAGTAGGAGACCCGTAACAATTCAAAAAGTTGTATGATAAGATAGAGGGAGGAGAAATGAAAGAAAAGAAGAAGTGGCAGCGTCCAATAACGAAACAAGGACTGGAAAAAAGGCGATCTGAACACAAGGACATGAAGATGCAGTAGAACACTGACAAAAGTACGACTACAGAAGATCAACAAAACACACGTTTCATGCGTTAGTAACCTTTACAAAACATATATTCAAGCCTGACTAAATCAACATCACGGAGTAGCGTAGCACTTACAATGCAAATAGTAATGTCATGTTAGGCGCTTTACACTTACAGTAGCAATGCTTAGAGTAACCAGATGACACATATGTACTTCAAAAGAGAACTATTCCGAAACAGCGGTGTATTTAGGACTTCGAGTAGGGGTGGAAGGAGTGCAAATGAATGCGGAATGATAGTCGGTGCTCCCCCTTCCCCAACGTTAGGCTACACCACCCCTAGATAAAGTTGATACATCTCCCCCTGACATACTATACGAGGCGTCACACAAAGGCAGATACACTTCTATTTGACAGGATTCTGGTCTGTTTTTAAATAAAAATGATTAAACATAATTTGATCACCTGTATGATAATTATGCAACTAACCTCAAACTTCATATTTTTGAAATATTACTGAGGCCTGTTTTATGATTAAATGATTAAATGTGTTTTTTTAACCATGTGAGAAAAGAGCACGCCAGTATGTAAACGGATAAATGACGCGATTTCGACATCTCTGATTAAATGTTATGAAGGCTGGACAAATATATTTAAAACAAATCAAAACTGTTGTTGATAACTTAACATATAAGTGTCACAAATGTATTGTAGCATTACGGTGAAACACAACATGTGAGTCTCCTGCTATCAAACATTGTTACTACTGTTTTTATTGTCACCTCAATCCTGCCAATCTGTGCACAAATCATGTAGCTAAGATTGGCGTGATCGTGGTGTAAATAACGCTTCGATGATAGTCAATCCCGCCCATTCAAGGTCAGAGTATAATCCGCTTTCACGGTCAATGAATTTGACGTGGATATCGGCGGAGTAGAGAGGGTGGACTGGAAGGGGGGCGGGTAGGCGAAGGAAAGGAAAGGGATGCATCCCTTAGCTGAAATTATGTCTCTTTATATTGCAGTCCGTACATTTGACGTACGTGTATTGCAAAGTAACCTGGCAGATTCACCACTAGCACCGACCCTCTTAACGAGCATTTTTTTTTTGAAAGAAGGATGAAACATGATTAGGTAAATCGATCGATAGGCAAATACAACTCTTTTTCGAATAGCACCCAAGTCATTTCCTATCACAATTTGTAATTCACAGAAAATGTCAATCTAGATTAAATATGTGTGATTCCATTGGATGTATGTTATCAAACTATTCCTGAAACTTACAAACCTTTACAGAAATCAGTGCTGTAAGACCGGAAAATCAGAAATGCAAAATAAACCGGAATGAAGAATCGAAAAACAATTCGGGCACAAGAAGCAAAATCGCGGTTTTCCCCGAACACTTTATTATTGCAATGACCTATAACGTATAGCCATAGGGATAATGCGCGCGCACACTTTTCAGGCGCTGTAATAAAGAGTCAACAGGTTGCTATATATGGCGGACCAATGCGTACCGCCGCGGGACCACTCACGCAATCAGCCATGTGCAACGCGACTGCTCGCGCTCTGATCCGCCGCGACGCGCGGGCGCAGAAACGTACATTTTAGCTACCGAGCTACTCATATACTTTAGAAAAGGACCTGCGGGAAAAAGCCGCTGGAGCGCGGACACAGCAAAGGACCATAATAACAGCCTTGCGCATAAGCCGTAGTGATGGTGGTGATAATGTTTAAACAAAAACAAAAACAAAATACCCCGAGCAAACATGAGCACCAGCATTTTTTTTGCACTGCAGTACTTGGTGCCTGAAGCCCAATGATAGTGTACGAAGTACAGCAAATTGTACAAGCTTTATTTCCAACAAATATGCCTCGCTTTTCACTCGAATTGATTAAGTCTGAAATTTGATTACATTCTTAATAACGGCTATTTTTACAAAAAATGGAAGCACACATATTTTGATCATGCTCTTTATTTCATTGTTAAATAACTGTTGTGTATCAAAGCGCAAAACTATCACCCAAACTTTCTGATAAATTGATTCAAAGGAAACGTCGAATAATTAGAGCTACTTCCTATCTGTACAACACGTAATATCATTTTGCACGGACCCTCCCTTTATTTATTTTATTTATTTATTTCACGTTTTATTTAGACAGGGTAGTCCTTTCAGTCTCGAGGACTGCTTTCCAAAGCCTTTACCAGCCAGAATACTATTACAGGGTGCAAGAATGCCTAAATGGAGCCTGAGACATTAAAAACAAGTCATGTGTGTTTGTTAAGTACAACCGTTTTTCATGATCATCCATTTAAGACAGCAACACTCATACAACATCATGCATGTTTTGTGTGTGATGTTTTTTTTAAATGCTTTTTAGCCTTTATTCAGAAAATAATAATACATTTTCTCATACATAGTAAATAAAATAGTTATACATACTTGAATACACATCCATAATCAATATATTCAATTTATGTAAATAATGTACATCCTGACTTCATTTTTCGTACAAAAAATTATGACATAATAAAGTGCTTATACCTAATGAGGTAAACATCATTATAACAAAGGAATGAAAATAATGTACATTGTTACATAACTATTCGTACACAAATAATCAAAAACCGTAAATACAAGACATTTCTTTGATGTGAGAGGTGGTAGAGGAGGAATTACCCCCTCCCGCGCCTTCCTCAGCGACCTTTAAAGACTTGTCCTTCTCACCATCCGATTTTTATTCGTATGTATAGATAGATCTAGTTGATGCTAACGTAGATTAAGCTAACCCCTCTTACGACGGGAGGACATCTGTCACATCTCTGATGAGCGATGTCCTTTATACTCACATCCACTCATAGAAGCAGGGCATACTCTTACGTAAGCATCACGATCCTCGTCATTAATTGTTTAGATACCTTTATGTAAACATCGCTTATTAATTTAAATAGATAAAACAACAACAAAACTCAACCTGTTATGATCTGTTATGAACTTATGGTACGACGAAACGTGATTTAAAAACTATGAGTTGGAAAACACACAAGCATATTCGAGATTTCTTGATACATGAAGTCCGTTACAACTTGTAGCCAGGCACGTGTATTGTAAACGTGAGCAATGGTTCAAAGCAAAACCAAACTAGATCACAAAACGATAAAGAACAAAAAAACAAAACGTTCTACTTTGTATGCGTGCATGTGTGTCTGTATTTCCTTGAAGTTTTATGTTCTAAGATTCCTATGATGTGGATTAAATTTTGTTATTCCGTGTAAAAAGAAAAAAAAATATTCCCATCCTTCCGGCTAAAAAATAATGCATGTATCACAAGTATCTTGCAGACATCAATCACGGTTACTGTCCGCCTCACTCAATGATTCGATCAGCAAGTAAATAGGTTAGCAGACTGGCTCTTAGTCTTTTCTTGCCAAATGCTAGACGGAAAATTCCTTAAGGCACCCTTTTCTGTTCTCTTTCCTCTTTGAAAATATGGTCTTGCACGAGGGGTGGTATTCTATGACCAAGGCCCGTGCGAGGCAGTGGTGTCCTTTTAATCAGTCGAAAACTAATATTTGCCAAGGAGGCACGTGAACCCGCGAAAATTAAAGCCTCTGGAGCTCAAAGTATAGGCAAGGTAGACGTGGGAGAAGAAAAGCGAAAAGAAAACAGGGACGGGAGAAGAAGAAACAAAATCCGCCGTCCAGAACTGATAATCAATTTAACTGATTGACCATTTTTTCCCCAGACGAACTCTCGACCGTCTAGCAAGAGAAGGGAAGACGAGTAAACGCGGGTGAAACTAGATGAGAGAGTCAATTCGATCGATAACTAGGAGCAGGGAGACTGGGCGTGGAGATGTATAACATAGTAACTCGGTGGAGCCGGGGGAGGGGGTGTTGGTAGTGGTGTGTGTGTGTGTGGGGGGGGGGGGGGTCTAGTGATAATCAGCAGCGAAGAGACTGGGCGTGGAGATGTATAACGTAGTAACTCGGTGGAGCCGGGGAGGGGGTATTGGTAGTGGTGGTGGTGGTGTGTGTGTGTGTGTGGGGGGGGGGGGGAGGGTTCTAGTGATTACGAGCAGCGAAGAGACTGGGCGAGGAGATGTATAACAAAGTAACTCGGTGGAGCCGGTGGAGGGGGTGTTAGTGTTGTTGTTGTTGTTGTTTTTTTGTTGTTGTTGGTGGTGGTGGTGGTGTGTGTGTGTGTGTGTGTGGGGGGGGGGGGGCTAGTGATAATGAGCAGCGAAGAGACTGGGCGAGGAGATGTAGAACAAAGTAACTCGGTGGATCCGGGGGAGGGGGTGTTGGTGTTGTTGTTGGCTCGTGACATCTAGCAGCAGAGAGACTAGGTGTGGGGATGTATACAAAAGTAACTCGAAAGGGGGGGGGGGGGGTGGGCGGGGGGTTGCAAGAACTAATTATAACCAGCAGCTGAGAGATTGAGCCTTAGAAGTTGAACGTAACAATTCTTAGGGCATGGGGATTATTTGCACTGATTCTGACTTTGTCTGTTCGGCGGAACCTGCCTGCAAAGATCGACCAACATGTCTCTAAAGACCAGACCAGTTTACATGCAAGTGCACATAAATACGACGGTCTCTGTTTTTAGGCACATACCTCCCCGATATATACCCGAGGGGGGGGGGGGGGGGTTGCCCGTGTGAAAACACGATTCTAGGAATATCCCCGATAAAAAAAATACACGTAGCACTTTCTACGAACTACGGGTATTTTTTGAAAGGTCGCAGGGATATTTATAGTGTGAAAGCAAATTACTAGAAGTCAAGTCGCATCGAGCATTAGCACTCACAACTACGAGAACGTAGCTACTTCGGCTAAGTGTTAGTGCATGAAATAATTAACGGAGAGTTACAGGGCCTGATTCTGATCTCGTAAGAAATAATATTTTAATGATCGGTGTGAACGCGCTTGCCGTTTCCCTCAGGTTGGTCTATATATAGACAGGTGTGACCTGCTGTGACCTTTCCTTTTTGTCCTTAAGTTTCAGGTTCGCTGTGTCTTGTTTTGATCTGATGGGGTACACGGAGACGATTGTGTGATCAGGTGAAGATATGAACACAGTTTTTGGCCCCAAAAAGAAATTACATGATTTTAAAGTACAGCCCTAATGAAATATCAACAATTTCATATTGTCTATCCTTTCTTGAATTTCAAAATGAAAACGTGATGATTTATAGGGGTGATATCTCACACATTGTTTGTATAAGAATAAGTACACAGAAATTTATAAATTACATAAATCTCATTTATAGTACTAATTTATTTAAACCATCTGTCCGTTGATTCATATCTACGTATTGATGTTATTTCTGATACAAACACGATATTACAAAATTGTTGAAGCCTTAACTTCCTCATAACAAATATCGCCATGATCGGCATAACTCAACATATTGTCATGATTGTGTTTATTATTCACTAAAACATATCCAATGACTAAGGGAAGTCGTCAAGGAGTTACACGGCAATCATCGTCCCGGTAATAACGATTTGATAACAACAAAGCAAGCAGAGCAGTTAGTATTGTCAAATGTTGACGGTTCGCATTTCATTTCCTATCTCATCATTTTCGACTCAGGGCAAGGTGACATTAATTCCAAAGCCGATGTTTATCGGAGTGAGCTAAGCGCTACTCCAGCCCGGTGGCTCAGGCATATACAAGAACTCGTGACGAGGATACTTTCCTGTGATGTTTTGATAACAAATGTCGGAGAGCGTTGCTTACAACACACCCACACACGTGGACTTATACACGGGTGTGGAGGGATTTGCATGTCCATCAATATATGAAACCTTTTTATTGTCAAAAATGGTTTCGTGATCCAGTAAGAATTAGATCAATTTGTTTGGACCGGTTAATGGAGTTGTAAAGTAATGTTCTTTTTTTGTACATCGGGTCACGCACTGGTGAACAAGAAAATAATATTGAATATTTGCAGACAATCAAAAACTTAGATTATAAACTGCAATGATTGTTCTTTAAAAAAGAAGAAAGGCGGGGGGGGGGGGGGGTGCTTCCTAAAATATACTCAATATACACCAGTGGTGACACATGTTATGTCTGTTACGTGCTGTTCTCGTCCGTTGAGCACGACCCATGTTCACGCTTGAGTTGGGTATGGATCCACTGCCTTCTCCCAATTATCCCTCCCAAATGCATTCAATTATATGAGACGAGTTCGACATGCGTAGTGTTTCCATGATACATCGAAACTTGGCTTCGTGTTTCAGGGCAGGTCCTATACTCCAGCCGGAGATATTGCTCGCTCGACGAGAAAATGAAGAGGATTCATGAAAATGCAGATCAAATTTTGACTGCCGGTCACTTGAGGGTTGTAGGGGGTGCGCTGGCCTCCACTGCCATGTGACTGTAGGCCGGAAAGGGGGAACTTCAACCGCCATGTTGATGACCTGACCCACTCTTGTCCAACTACTCCAGATCATCCTCCTTCTCCTCTTCCTCTTCCGTCTGATCATTCACTCATCCTCCTACATCCCCTTCTCATCCTAATCACCACTAGAGTCTCTACCTCGTCCTTCTGCTGTTGCTCCTCCTTTTCTTCTTCCTCTTCGATCT